>JMFS01122982.1:5000-21956 GCA_000699545.1 Podiceps cristatus
GTCCAAGCTAGAACTACAGACTCACAGAAATATTTTAACATGCTCAGAGTTATCTTGAGATCTTTACCAAAGTGCTTTGTTGCCCTATGCAGGTATACTTAACAATGGCTGAGTATGTTATGACTAGTATAGTGGACTTGTTCTGATATCGCTTATGCTGCAGTAAGTCAGAATTTCAATATAGGTATCCGTTTAATCGTGTTGAAATCAGGACAGAGTAGTGAAGGTAATTTCTCCTTTATTCACATTGTTCAACGTAAGACTAACCTCAGCAACTCAATGGAGGAAATCTGATGAATGTAAGAAGAGAAGCACAGCCTAAGAGAAAGAAATGATTATTGTTATTAGGTGAAAATAAAGCTATTTAGAAATTCCTAAAGGTGTTGACACACAGTCATGCGTTTAAATGGAAGGCTGTCAAGCAAAAGAACAACCACAAGCTTGGTCTTTATGTAAACAGCAATTACTTGAATAAAGGATTTTTGTAAAGCAATAACCCTCTGTCTTTTTTATAGTTCTTTTCTCCAGAAAGAAAATATAAATACCTTTTGGAGAAATATTTTTCTTACCAAGATTTAAGGCAAGCAACTACAAATTTTAATGTGTTGCTACTCATGCAATGAACAGAGATTCTTCACCTGACAAGACCCTTCCAAATTGTCTTTTCCTTTTCACCACTGTAACATATTTCTCGGCTGCTGCTTCAGAGCACTGAGAGTCTTCTCCATGTACCTACATATTATTACAAGTATTAGAATGGAGATTGATGGAAAACAAAGCATCCAATTCTGAGATCATTTGCAATGGTGATATCCCAGCTAAAGCTGGTACTTGAAGTACAATCAGGGAACCATGGAAGTCCAGCTGAAATCCACAGATTTCAATTAATTTTATTGTTTCCTATAATTTCTTATAATTTCCCATAGAATTTTTCTGTAGAATAAGAGCAACATCTGTTTTCTTACTCTTATTCAAGAGAGACAGAAAGGAGACACCAATGCTACTCATAGGGTAATCCAAGAATTTGTGGAATCTGCAGAATTCCTCTGGAAAAACAAAACCAACCAAAAGCAAAACCAAACCTCAAATCAAATATATTTGTTTAAACTTATATATATACGTTTGCATATATGCATGTGTATATGTATATACATGTAGAGAAGTATATATGTAGTCTTTGAGACTACATATGTATTCATATATACATTTATATACATGTCTATATTGTCTATTTCAAAATCTAAAGGTCTGGCTTGCTTGTAGAGCTGCCTATTAAAATGCAAATTGAACTGCACTTTACTTTTTGTAGTGCTTCCTTTTGTGCAGTTCTGAGCTGTTACTGGTCAGACAACAAAGGCAGACGACCTTTGTTGAACAATTTACTGCTAAATTATTCCTGACCCGCATGCTATGTGACTCAGCTAACAATATTTTTGGGGAGGTTTTTGTCATCCTAATTTAGAGGGAGGAAAAAATCTGAGGTTTATTATCAAGTTTCCTCTGGATGCCAAGGTAAGAAGCACTGCTTTAACTAGATTACTTAGATGATGGGCACCTAACCGGACTGAGATTTCTAAACTCTTTTCGGAGAAAGACTTTATCACTTCTCTCTGAATTTATGCCCATTACCCAGATGGGGTAATTCCTGACTCCAAGGCCAAGTGTTGTAAAGAGCCTGGTATTTACACTGTGAAGAGCTAGCTAACAGACTGGCAACTTGCCTGTGACCTGCAGCTCTAAACCCTCCACTCCAAAACATGCATGTGCCTGAAAGACAAAGAAGGCTATTTCTTAGTCTGTCAGAGTGATCATAGAATCACAGAAGGGTTTGGGTTGGAAGGGACCTTCAAGATCATCTAGAGCCAACCCTGCTGCCATGGATGGGCAGGGACACCTCCCACCAGCCCAGGCTGCTCAGAGCCCCGTCCAGCCTGGCCTTGAACCCTTCCAGGGATGGGGCAGCCACAAGTTATCTGGACAAGCTGCTCCAGTGCCTCACCACCCTCATAGGAAGATGTTTCTACAGCCTGGTGCTCAGGGTTGTATTACATGCCTTGGAGGGTGTCCTGACTTGGCACGGATGTGCATGGGCTACTGAAGTAGTTGAGTGCACAAGTCAAACTTGGTTGAGCTTTCTCTAGGGTGAAAGACTTCTGGAAAACTCTGTGTAGAACCATACCCAGGCTTCTTCTTACATAGAATTACTTTACTCAGTAAAATTATTCTGAGAATACAGTATTAAACATAGTGTACTGTCAGCGAGCAAACTAGGGATCTGCTTTGTTTTCACCATGACTATACCTGTAGGTGTATGCTATTGCACGATGGAACAAATCATGCCCTGGGTGTCCTTGCCCAGCTCTTTCGAACACGGAGAAATCTCAAACAAAAGAAAGTTTATTTGCAATGCTTAAGTTCAGTGAGCTGAATCGCACCCGGTGTATTCACATGCATAGCAGCTGCTATGAAAATCTCTCTCCGGTCAAGTCTACCTGTTTGTGTATCTCAGCCGTAATCAGTTCAGCTAGCGGCTGAGGGAGCAGTCAGCCTCCAGACCATTAACCGCTCAGCAGTACAGCCGGGAGCCGAGAGGCTGCAGAAAGAGCTTACTGCAAAACTTGCCTTTCTGCTGCAAGTAGCCCCACGACTGCTTCTCACGTCCGTAACTCGCACAAACCAAGTGAGGCTCATTTCAATAGTGATTAGTGATAAATAAAGATATATGAAATTTGATCCTTATCCCTTGTGGTCTGTTAGTTTTGCTCATTTTTTTAGAGGCTCTGTACCCACGGAATCAGTGGTTTGGGTACCAGTCCATTTTGTGATCCACAACATGTCCCATTAGGGAAGCAACAGGCTGAAGCAAAGAAGCTGTTGGAGCATCTCTCTGTTTCCCTTTTGAAATGCTGCTTGCTTTGCCCATTGTTAATCAGCAGAAAACCTTGCTGCCTCAAAGAAGTGAAACTCACGGTAATAAAGTAAATTCTCAAACTCTTAGTACCAATGGCAAAAAGAAGAAAGAACTGAAACATTTATGGTCATCTTTTTGTGGTTTATTTATTTATTTATTTATTAATTACTTAATGGTAGTGTCTACAGTAGTTTAAAATTTTAGACTCAGGCAGTAATCACATTTTAATTGAATTATTTAAAGTGTATAATTTGTCATATCTAGGAGTTATTTTAATTGCTTAATAAATTGCTTTGGTGTCATGTTTGAATCTCGTTTTGAGTAATATATTTCTTAAAAGTGACTGAATTGATTAATATTAAAATGTAAGTATTCAAATCAAGCAATTATTTAAGCAGTTAATTACTTAATATGAACTTAGAAATAAGAGAAATGAATGTCAGCTAAACAGCATTAGAGTTTGACCCTGAATTCTTTGCAGTCAATATTTTAGCTTCATTCAGTGAAACCATTCCTGGAAACTGATATGCGTTGGAGTGTTCAGAGGATGAAAATTATCTATTCTAACTGTTTACTCATTTCTATGTTTGGTGTTTGAGAGAACATACAAATAAGTAGAAATATTTGGGGTCAATGGAAGAATTCCAGCTTTCCAGGTAGGAGTGTTCAAAAGACACAAGGACTCTGAATTTGATTTGCATTTATCATTGCTCAAATGGAAGGATTTATGTTTGCAGTCATTTGATAAGAGTTTCTGAGTTGTTGCAAGGGAAGATATTCCAAATATTCATAGCTTGTAAAGATAAAAATTGCCATCACCTAATCTGACTTTCTGTATAGCGAAAAGCAGATGATACAACCCACATACCATTGTTTTATACCCAATAACTAATATTTCATGCTGCAAAGAAAAAATCAACATATACAGACATGAAACACCAACATGCTCATCTGAAAGAGTTACCTTCAGAGTAAATAAGGAAAGAACCAGAACCATAATTTGCAAATCTAACATGCCCAGCCTCTAACTTATGTTAATATGCTAAAGTTCTCTTCACAGAAGTTGAGCAAATTGGATGTACAATGAAAGTAGCCTTAAGCAACTACCTAGGGGAAGAAATTGATTGCCTAATTTTAACTAAAAGTTAAACAAATTAGTGTTGATATCCTTAGGGACACTTAATGATCACATGGGGGTTGAGGTTACTTATTGGTAGCAAAGAAGATTTAGTGCATTTTTGAGCTTTCACTGCTTTTTCATTTTATGCGTAACATTTGTTTTATCTCTATTAAGCTTCAGATTTCATGACATTAATCAGCTACCGCTTAACTAGTAATTAAGAGATGGAGCAGTATAACACAATCTAAAAAGTCAGAGGGGTCTCCAGTTGTCACCTTGCTTCATTTTTTATAGCTGAAAACATCACTGACTCACTCCTAGTCAAGATGAACGCAGCACAGGTGTGAACCTGGCTGTGCAGTTGGCAATAACTGAGAGCTCCCCTCCGTCAGGTTTTTCAGCTGTGGTCCCCGATGCTGAGTTTATCGCTATTTAAAAAGAAACGCTCTTAGGGAAAAAAAAAAAAAAAAAAAAAAAGTTGAGATAAACTGGAGGATCTTGGAGCTCCTCTGTGACATTTAGACCAACTTGGTTACTTAAGGCAGCCGTCTTTCATGCTGTTGTCAGGGATGTTCCTCCTTTGTCAATTCAATTGCCAGCAAATCTGCAGATGATACTGATCTGGGAGGGAAGGGAAGTGAGCAGGTAGACAGAATCAAGCTGTGGAGTGACCTGGTGGCAACTGGGGCTGCAGGCAGTGTCTGGGAGATTCAATACCAATAAACATCTGTCTAAATACTCATGAGGAATTTGGTAATATACGAACATCTGAGCTTCTGCAGTACCATGGGGAAAGTTGGTAAAATGTACAGAATGATGGGACCAATTGGTTGCTATTGTTTCCTTAAAGGAATTTAGAGTTAATGGCATCACTGCTTCGAACCTCTTAGATGTTATCCTTCACCTCGGGTGAAAACTGACAACAACAACAAAACCTTGATGCCTTGAAATTGCCTTTCCAGGTTTGATGATTCTGCTTATCTTGGGAAATATTTTGCCAGTCTAATCTTATGTTTGTCAGATCTTTCCATTCAAACTTAGCTCTTCCCACCTTCTGATAATATGTTGTTGTTGCTTTGACTTTCCTACAACCCTGTCTTTCTGGGCAAAAGGAGTTTCTACACAGTTTTATATCTTCCTGTGTCCTAAATCCTCTGCCAGAATCTGATATTTACAGCCATCTGACAGGGAATTTGCTCAATCTCTGTCAGGCAGGCAGTGAACATGGAACTCCTTGCTCTTACATGAAAAAGAAAGCAAGTCTTTTCACTTCTATATTGGACCAGAACACAGAAAAAGAACCTGATTTTGATCCTGTTTCCAGAACATTTTTATGACTTTTGGTAAATCGCAAATCTTGTAAATATATTAGGTTTTCACTTTCTTTGTAGAAAAAGTATACACACACACATTTATTTCTATATGTATACATATAGATTTGGTATATATAACTGGATAAATATATATCCAATTGTATTTCTGATTGAAAATTGCCTCTAAGAAAAGCTTTAATACTAGGTGAATTAATGATTGTGAAGTGATCAGACAATGTTTATCACCCATGTTAATACTCAGAATGACCCTATCCTTGAATGATGAGGCTCTGGAATATGAATATGATTCTAGATGGGGGTCATGAGCCTAGAGAAAGGAAAGTTGGGATCTATAAAACCCCCAGACTCTCCTTAACTAACATTTGGTCCAAGGCAGCAAGTTTGCTACTCTGTCTACCTCACTAAGGAGAAAAAGCTAAACAGTGGAGTTAATGCACCCTGCTGGAGTTAAGTGATATCTCTGTGGTTTTTCCCTTTCTGACCTGTTAAAGTTTAGGGATGAGGGGAAAAATAACATTAAGAACACTTATATGGGCCTTATGTAGCTCCACTATGTGCAATTCCCTACTTTGATGTAGACTCTTGTATGACCTCAGGGAGGTGAGTCATAAGACTCACATTTTCAGAGGTATTTTAGGCACTTATCTAGGACTTCAGATCCCCCGAGCTTGAGAAAGTTTGTGTTTAGAGGTGTGTAAGTAATTTATTCTAGTTTGGTTTATTGCCTTTCTCTTTCTGAGTACAATTAGTTGGAGCCATATAAATATTTAAGACTACCTATATAGCGAGGTAGATAATTTCTATAGATTACTTATGTAGAGTGATCCTACAACCTAAAGGGAGGCTGGAGTTCAAACCCATGAATCAAAAGAATATGTCAGCGAGCCTCCTCTGAATGTCTGTTCAAGCAGAAGAAGGCCACATTATAAAATGATTAAGCCACTCAGCCGTGAGCCAGAGTCCATTGTTCTGATCCACCTTCCTCAAATAATTTACGGGTTTTGCTTGGAAGTCATTTCTACAGAAGTAATCATTGGATCAGAGATTGGAAACACTTCCTGCCCTTTGCAGAGCAGATGAACAACCTCCAGGCTAGCCAACAAGGCTAGCTCGGTTGAGTACATACCCTCAGAAGAGGACGTGGTCCTCTGGAATAAGAGCATATCGAGAGAACCCGTGCATAGCCCTCAATCAAATTCCTGCACTTCAGCAAGGTTCAAGCCTCCCTCTGTCAGGCAATATTTCCTACTAACTGGCCGCAGAGCGCTGCATAATACCAAGATATCTCTAAATACGTGTGATGTGGTAATACATAAACATCTGAGCATCTGTGGTACTGCAGGAAAAGACTAAGGAGGTGACTAAAGACTTGCTGCAACTCTGTTATGGAAGCACAGACTTAATGGCATCATTGCTTCCAGCATCCTGTCCTTCACCTGGGATCCAAAAAAGAAAAAAAACAAAGGAAAAAAACCAAACAAACAAACAAACAAAAAACAAACCCAAAACCTAGAAAAAAGGAAAAATTGATGTTTTGAAATCACCTTTCCAGGTTTGCTGTGCCCATCGCATGTATAAGAAGCTTAGCTACTTAAGTGGCACCCAGAAAAATCACTCTGCTAGGGGCACGTGGACTCTTTTGGTACTAAAAGACCGATGCTGAGCATCAAAAGTAGAAATCCCGACTTCACCCCATTGCTTCTCTTTACTTTAAAAATCATAACAAGTAGAAAAGATAGAACTATGTTTTCTTAAACAGCTGAGTTGGATCTACTATATTTCAAAAAAGTTACTTTTTTTTTTTTTTTTTTCCTTTTTTTTTTTTTTTTGTTTTTTTTTTTTTGGGTGTTTTTTTGATTTTTTTTTTTTGGTTTTTTTTGTTGTTGTTTTTTTTTTTCTTTTAAGTAAAATTACTACTAATACCACACTGGTAACAAAAATCATATGCAATCAAGCACAAGATGGTTTAAAAAATAGATTTATGCTAAAATCACATCTTTTAAAATAAGCAATTCATTGCTCTAATCAGTTTTGCTTTCAGTTTTTCCACCCCTTACCATTAAAATAAGCAGGATTATTAAAGTGCATAAGTTTAGTCATTAGCAGATTGCTGAGATGCTGCAGTGATTGACATCTGTCTTTTTCTATATTAGAAGCTTAATCTGCTGGTATGGCCAATCAAAACAAGAAGTAGGCTGATTATTTGGTGAGTGTTTAGCTCTAACAGATAATTTAACTCTCTGTATAATCAGAATACTGATATTCTTTTAGAGTTCAGCCGATAACAGGCAAACAATTCTGAAGGCTTTCAAATTACTGTGCCATCAGGTTTGAAGCAAATATGTGAGGTGAAACTCACAGTAAAAAGCCTTGTCACTGTTTTTTTTCTCAACTGATAACTGTAATTCATTCTGTATGTATCTATATAAAACACCTTGAAAGTGGATGTGAAGTTTAGTTTTGTTCAGCAAGTTTTCCAATTGCTGTCATTCCAGGGGGGGGAAAAAAAAAAAAAAAAAGGAAAAAAAAAAAAAAAAAGCATTTAATTGAAGTTTAGTTTGCCTTCAGAGTGATTCCTTGGAGCTACCTTATTGTGCTTGTATTTTCAATTCCAACCAAAGTGACCTTACATTTTGTAAACAAGGCCTTTGAAGAAGTAGTGTTTTCATGCTATTTCACTGCCAGCTGCATTGCCTTTCATCTTTTTTCTATTATAGAACTTTTTCAAAGGAAACAACAATGGGATTTTTGTAATTAACTGTACACCTTGACCTGCATCTCATGGTTGAGATATTTAAATTAGAAGTGTGTCAGATGGAAGTGAACAATGCCGCACTAAATCAGAAGCAGCAAACCTTTTCAAAAAGACTTGCAAACCTTTTCACAAAAACTGCATGATAAAAATGCTTGAGCACTGAGTGCTCCTTAAATCAGAATATACACAACACTCTTAAAACGCCTTTAAAAAGGCAAATGAAACTTAATTTAGTAGTAGCAGTAAAAGCTCTTTGCATTAATGTTCCATGTTCCATCTAACATCTGCAAATGGCCAGGAAGCACTGGTTGATTAAACTTTAGAAAACTGTCAGTATACTGCTGCACTGATATAAATTGAGGAGATGAGCACAGGACTACACGCAGGGTGAATGTGGCAGTGTGCACAGTTACCATTTTTAATTAAGTGACTGAAACTGATTTATATGCTGACATATAGCCTAAACTCCCACAGAACGCATTGGCTTAAACCTCCAAAAAAGATGTTTTCAGTTAATGGGCGTTCCTTCACTTTTGCAGGAACTGAGAATACACAAGTGGTAAATTGCCACAACTGTGCTGGTTTATGGGTACTTGAACTACATATAGCTTAAAATATCCTAATCAAGAAAAATTAAAAAAAAAAAAAACAAAACAAAAAAAACCCACAAAAAAACAGAATATTTGATTTCTGAAGAATTAAAGTTATCAAAGTTCCAAGCATAACACTATTCCAACCACAGCTGGTACTACAAGCAGATCAGAAAGAAAATTAGGGCGTTGTCATAGGTCCTCATGTTTAAAGTGGGCTGGGAAATAATAGTCACATATCAGGTAGTAATTTGAGAATTTTTTTCTTAATCTAATTGTCTTTTTTCATATCAAGTTAATATCAAAGTTGTATCAAAATACAATCAATGACCCCTACATTCTGATTTAAGCAACAGTCCATTTGGATAAAAAAATGAAAGGAAATGAAGTGAAGCCTACAGACATTTATGAGTATTTATTATATGACAGTAAAACTAGCAGTAACCTAAAATTAATTTAATTAATGCTTAGACCATGCATGCTTGGACCCCAGGATGCTTGGATTCAGGGTTTTTTAAATCATTCTACTGAATACACTGCTGCAGTGTGAACTATAACTTGATGTGTCTTTCCCAACTAAATTTATGGAGGTAACTAGGCATTTCATGGCTAAAGATGTAATTTGTCATATTAATGAAATATTCCTTTTAAGAAATCTATATACAGCCTATTCTGCTGGTGAATAATTTAAACTGACTATAGTGTTCTCTGAAAAAGAGTTCTCATTACCATTGCAAAGGAAAGGTAGTATATGATATTTCTGACCACATATCCTATTGTGATGC
Organism: Podiceps cristatus; assembly: GCA_000699545.1. Lineage (NCBI taxonomy): Eukaryota > Metazoa > Chordata > Aves > Podicipediformes > Podicipedidae > Podiceps > Podiceps cristatus. The sequence continues at coordinate 14,496 of JMFS01122982.1, forward strand.
TAAGAGCACTTTACTGTATGATTGAAAGACTTTTCTGCGCTAACTACAGTTATGTGACAGTAATAAAGTATTGCCTATTAAGGAAAAAAATACTACATTCTTGCTTTCTTCAGGTTCAGCCTGCCTGTCCTTAGATACTTACAGAAGTGCTAAAGAAAGGAAAATAGAATCACAATTTAAAATGGAAGGGACCTCTGAAAGTCACCTGATCAAATCCCCTCCAAACCCGGTCAGATTAGGTCCTCCTTCAAAGCTGGATCTTGGTTTGAAATTAGGTTACTCGGACCAGAGCCTTGCCCAGTCAAGTTCTGAGTGTCTCCAAGAATGGAGATTTTGCAAGCTGTTCAATCAATGGCAAAAGAGAGAGACTTCCAGGGGTGATCCATCTTCCTGGAAAACTGAATCACTGTTTAGAAGTGTCCTTCCAGCCTTTAAAAAATGAAGAAAAAAACCCACTGTATTCCTTATCAGTTAAGCATCTAATTTGAGGACAGTGCGATCAAATCTTAACATTCTCTTTCTGCATACGCTGCAGCAGAAAATCAGATAAGACCTGTGGTCAATAATATTATGTTCTATGTTTTATAACTGAATGTTTTATGATGAACCAGTTTTAATGAAAAAAAGCAGCTGAAGGAGCTGTGGACATTAAAATAAGGTATCTTAATATATCTTTTGACTGTTTAGTAGGTTATTTAATCAAATTTTACTTTTTTTTTTTTTTTTCCTTTTGTGCTCCACAGTTGTTGATCCCCAGGGCTACTGGAAAATGAACCGCTGATTTAGTACCTCATTCTGGTGGTTTCTTACATTTGAGGTTTACCTGAGAACAGGAAAGTGCTGAACAATAAACCTTAGAAACTGGTGTACATCCTTTAAAGAAAAGAAAATATCTCATTTTATTGAGGTCAACATTATGAAGGCCATTATCAAGCAGTGTCTCTATAGATATTTTTTTAGCACAGGGCCTTGTGAAGAAGCAGCAGAGGTCTTGGCAAAAGAAAATGCTACTGCTGGACTCGTGAAATCCCCTTGATAGAGCATTTTGCTGATCTGGGAATGGAAAGCCTGTATAACCATAGTCATTTCTCTAAAACCTTTATAGTTCGGCATTGGTCTGTGTTACTTTTTAACCCAAACCATCTGAATTAGATCTCAAACATAAATAAGAAAAGGGTTGTGCAGTACAGAAAGGGAATATGGGAAGACAAAAGTGCTTTCTTTGGCCAGTCGTTGCAGCTGTGAGGATACCTTCATGGTCAGTCACATTCAGAGTCTGTTTTTCTTTCAAATCGCAAGTGTCATTAACTGAGATAATATTAACTATGCCTCAGTTGTCACCCAAACCATTTATTTATTGCTCATCACAGATCATATAAGCTGCTGTTTTGGTTGGGGTTTTGTTTGTTTGTTTGTTTGTTTGTTTTGGTTTTTTTGTTTGTTTGTTTGTTTGTTTGTTTTTTTTTTAAAAAAAAAAAAAAGAAAGAAAACTAGCTATCTTGGTAATTTCCAAGACAAGGTTTAGATTTAAATTAATAGATCTTGAGCTTTATTATTACATGTCAATTGCTAACATTACATTTTCATTTGATTACGTGGGTCAGATTATCACTGGGTGTGAATCACTGTACTGCTGACGTACTGGTGCTGTACAATGAACTGCACAGTAGGGGAGCTGCAATATAGTTCTTTTCCACTGATAAATATTTTGGGGTTATGATGTCACTCTGTTGAATCTACATTCCTGAAGAAGCCACAGTTTTGGAGCAGTTGGAGACATTTTTTCTTTTATTTTAGAACTACCTTTAGATTAAGCACTTCATTTGTGTTTAAGGTATTATTATGCCTTTCTGACTGCAATAGCTGTTTCATCCATTGTTTCCAAAAAACAGGTTTCCAGGAAACGTAAGATTCTATCAGATTTTATCAACCAAGTACATTTAGATCTTGTCAGTACTTTAAAAGAAGACTTCAAAAGAAAGCCTGATGATGATGTAGATGCACACTTGAAGCTGTGAATATTTCCTAATATGTTTCTAGGCTTATGGTAATGTCACCAGAGCTTTTCTTCACTGGAAGCATAAACTATTTCTTCAACTTGTTCTTTATCAACTTAATTTTGTAAGATTTGAAGAAAATCAAGTGTCATTTGGCTCTTTGTATTCTACTAATAAGCAAGGTTCTCCCAATAATGTATAAAATAGTACAAAGGAATATCTTTTGTGCTGTTTTAGAATATGGTGTTAAGGCGGTATCTTCCACCTTGGAGACTGTGTATGAGACACAGTGTCAGACTTAATGACTCTTAATGTTTGACTTAATGTTGCACCTCAAAATATTAATATAATGCAACACATAAGGAAACAAAACCTGTTTGGTTTAGGAACAATTCCTTCACTCTGTTTTTGGAGTTGTCTAGAATGCCTGATTATTTTCTACTTGGATTCAAGACACACCAATATTAACACCCCCTGTGTGAAATTGGTCTTTCCCATAGATGTGTGGAACATCCTGGAAGTTACAGAAATGTGGGCTCTGCTCAGTCAGGAAGAGCAGACACTCCACTAAACTGCAGATGCTGCTTTTTGGGAAGCAACTGTACCAACACTCAGATGTTATGAATTCAGTATAGAGTCATATTTTATGTCAGAAGAGGCAATTATTTATGGTCTCTTAATTGAGGAACTATTCTTCTAGATGGTCATGATGGACTGCTTCCTCCTTTATTTTCTCCAGCCTTTGTGGATATGCTAACCACCTTCCTCTCAGAGATCCCACAAATAGTCATCTTTAGAGCTCCAAGATCTAGAAAGGCAAGAGAAAAATCATAAGGAATAGGGTGCAGAAATATTCAGCACTTCTTCTCATGTGCTGCACAGCACTGAAGTCCCAACTTTATAACTGAACAGTCCTTTAAATGTTCTCATGTCTACCATGTGTCAGGTAATGGGCTTCTCTGACACTAAACTAGAAGACGGACCAGAAGTCCTTATGAAGATGAGGACTTAGTGTGGGAATCTAGTTTCCACACAAACCAGGGTTGCAGCAATAGCAGAGGTCAGAGCTCAGCTGAGTACCCTGTTTACTGCTCTAAGGTCATTCTGTAATATTGGATGAGAAAAAGACTTTTTCCTCCCTTTTAACATTATAAGCAAAAAAAAAAACCCACCCCCCAAAAAACAAACAAACAAAAAAAACCCCACATATTTTAGTATTATCTGCTTGGAATGCTGAATTCAAGGAAAAGTTATGATCTTAGGAAAGGTAACTTTTGTTAGTGTTCAAATTCTATTAGATAAGATTGTAATAGATTCCTTCTATACAATGCAGACTATTTCCAGTGATACCGTTTCAAATCAAAATTCACCTATCATCTGAATTGAAGCATATTATACTGATCTTGAATTAATAAATACATATTTCCCTACTCTTCAATGAAAGGCTCAGGGGAAATCTCAAGGAATTTTCTTTTCCTTGACCTTGAGATTTTTCTGATGATAAAATGCCATTGAGTTGTCTGTTATCCTAATAAGGTCTCGACAAAGAGTTGAGTGGTTTTCCTTCAGCTGAGCAGAGGGCTCTAGAATACACACAGGCTGGGGAGTTTCTGTCTTTATCACCTCCACGGTGCAATGGAGTAGTTAAATTCCCTGCTGTAGCTAATTACACTTCTCTATTGCACAGAACCTTTGTCCTCCCATAATTAATTATGAGCAAGAAAAGAAAATGTCCTTTTGTTGTTTTTAATGAATTAATCCTTCATGAAAATCATCTCTGCGACATAATAACAAAAGGACATTTGTTCACTGTCCTCATCACCACACATACCTTAGTACATAAATGGCCTCGTGTGGGGACTCTCTTTGTCTCTTCTGTCCAGGAACACACTTTATTGCAGACATGCCACAAGAGTATTAATACCCTCAATTGCTGTACAGACAGATAAGACTGTCTAGATCATTATAACAAAAACCTACAGAGGAAGGAGCCCAGTGTTTTGATAGTAATTCTCACTCTAAAATCAAAGGAACAGTTCTATGAAATGGATTTTTCTTCAGACATAAAACCTCCACATTGCCCTACTTAATCTAGTCATTTGAAACATGGCTTAGGTAAATTTATTTGACTAAATGAAAAAAGTCAATCTCCGTTTGATTGCTCATCCAAGGCGTAGGAAAGGAATCCATTATGTCACAAGACTGAGTAACTCAAGACTTGTAAGATTAATGGGTACCATGTCAAATGTATATTTAACTGGGTTCCGCTGAAGAGCCCAAATATAGCTGGAATATTTGACATTTTGCTTAAACCAGCATAAGATGAAATTCTCTAACATTGTGCACAGTAGGCATATTTCTTTAATTCTTCATGGAAGCTGAATGGATGGTGAACGTTTAGTAGACAAATGTTTACATTACCAATGAGCTTCCACCAGTTTTGTATGGTTTCAAGCAGGTAAAATGTATGCTGAGTTTATTTTAAGGGTGGGTACTACATCACCTATAGAAGATCAAATGGTCCTACTAAGCAGCAGTAGCATGCAGCTGCTGCTGCATCGCTCGATATGGGAATGATACCAGAACACCAGTGATAATGGGTAAATTTGAAAGATTAATCATTCTAAATTCCATCAGTGAGTTCATAACTGTTACTACAACAGATATAGCAGGCATTACAAAACTTGACAATTTTTATGACAAAATGTTGGTTCATGCAATATTTCTCTTTCCCCATGACATTTTCTGTGTCATTCCTATTCATCTTGTCTTGAGAAGTTTATAAAATTTATTGCATTTTCACTTTCTTAAATTTACTTTTATAAGAAAAAGTGGTATGAATTAACTTGAATTGTTGAAAATTGCAGTGTATATTTTGGTTGAAAACACATAACTCATGCCACTAGGGGTATTATTATATTTAAAATCCTGTATAACAAGAAGTTCACACATTTTGGGGGTTGGGAGTAGATGATCTTTAAGGTGTCTTCCAACCTAAACCATTCTATGATTCTATGATGTTCTCTATATCACTTTTACAATTTTCAACAGCTGTCCTTTACTCTTTTTGATGTTCAATGAAATATTTTTCATATACACTGAGACAATTGCATTCCCCTTTCACTAGTACTCAATTAAATATATTGAATTTTTAACATCTATGGTAAGGCAGATGCCTGGACTCACTCATTATTCAATGGGAAGAAATAACACAACCTATTCCATCAGTCAAAGACTTACTGTAAGATTAGGTGAAGGAGCCTCTCCAAATGTTGTCTTTCTATACATATGCTACAATAAGCCAACATTATAATTTATTTTAGGTCAAATGACAAGCAAAGATGTTATCCTCTTTCTGCAGAAACCTCTCAAAAGCTCGGCAGGACAGGCAGGTTTCCTGTGAAGAATACAGGGTTAGATGCTTGCATTTCAGTTTAGCTACAAGCTTTTGTAAATAATTCCAACAGCTAATCCAGAGCACATGTCTCTATTTGCATTTCTAGCATCATTACGCCTTACTTACTCAAAGTGCAAAGCTTCCTCTTTGAGCTGACATGGAGCTATAGGTTGGCAAGATAAGTTTGTAGCTGTCTTTCAATCCCTTTTTTTACAGATCTGTTTTAAGTGCTTAATTCAATAGCAACCTCATGTACTTAATTGCTGATGATTCTGTCTATACAAAGTTCCACAGAAAGCTCTTCAAATCACTCTTAAAAGCAAATATTGAGAAATAAAATTTAATAGTTGGAAAAAACATGTCCTAGTAATATAAAATGCTCAAGGTACTGTACAGTAGTGAAACAAAAGAAAAAAATTATATGAACCACATGCCCTTTCCAGAATGTAACTTACAATATTTCTGTTATGGTAATATTTATAGAACTCAAGGAATCTGATACATGAAAATTGTCTTTGTGGATCTAGGTCTGAATGACCGACACAAAGATACGCATATGCATAAAGAATACTGCAGTAAAACCAGCAGCTGAAGTCAGATCTCCTTCAGTTCCAGCTCAACATCTTGCCCTCAGGACCGCCTTTTAATATATACAGTGACTGTGTGTAAACTGCAGATCGAATCCTTCAAGAGTCTGGTGAAATATATATCACTCAGTTACATTTCACATATCTCTATTGACTTTCCCCTACTAAATACATCACTATTGACAACTGCATTGCCTTTTACACAATGCTGCACTACATCTGCATTGATCAAACAAATCTAGAGTGAATGAATGTAAAGTGCTATAGATAACTCATTCAATAGATCCATGTGTCAAGACTCCATCTGAGTAAATGTACTTTTAGATCTCAGAAATTTCTCTTAAGTGTCTCTTAAATTCATGTTCCAAGCTGGACACTTATTTTTTCTTTTATGCAACTTAAGGACAGAAATATCTTGGTACAGGTGACAGCATTTCATAACCAAAAATCTGTGCATGTTTGAAACATATGAATCGATGCATCTACTGGATGTAGAAACATGTCTATTAGACATGTTTCTCGTGGAGCTGGGTACATGATCTGTAACTAAACTTTTCACTGGTGGTTCTCAGACTACCTATAAGGAAGATATTTTTTACATTGAGGATGGTGAACTGCTGGCACAGGTTGCCCAGACAGGTAGAAGCCCCATCCCTGGAAATGTTCAAGGCCAGGCTGGACGGGGCTCTGAGCAACCTGATCTAGTTGAAGGTGTACAATGTGGACTAGATGGACTTGAAAGGTCCCTTCCAGCCCAAACCATTTGATGATTCTATGATTTCATATTCAGAAGGACAGTGTATTTCCAGTTAGTTTCTTTGTCATTTATGCTTTACATTCAGTCATTTTAATTGCTTTATTTTTTCATCACAAAGCCTTTTTCAAGATCATTTACTCTTAGTTATTCTGTTTTATATGATTATTCTACTAACTCACCAGAAATCAATTTTTATGCTCTGTAATCCTCATTGCCTTATAGAAAAGTCCATCATCAACAGCTTATTTTATTTTACTATTTGTGATCTAAGGGTTATGTATATTAGCAAAGGATAGGAAACACTGCTACAGCATCTTGGCACAGAGATGTGCCGATCTCCTTCCACAAACTACTGAAGAGCTGAACAAACAGTCAGCATAAGTTTGACTTCTGTTTGGCTGTTTGGGGTGGAGGTTAAGCACAAACAAGAGCATTATTTATGACAACAGTTCACAGATAGGAAAACAGCATCATTCTCTTAATGCATTGTGGGTTTGGGTCAACACAGTTTATTTACCATGGCTGGTAAGCAACGGTGTCTTTTATGATGCTAATTGCCAAGCCAAAAGTTTATACAAGCTGCTGAAACATAATGTACCATTAGCTTCAGGTCTTGCTCTGGCCTAGAAATGTACCGTGTGTACTTCTTAAACAAAAGTCTTTGACACCTTTGTGGCTGCCTACAAATGCTCTATTGCAGAGATGGGATCAGGAAAGCCAAGG
>JMFS01122983.1:0-29868 GCA_000699545.1 Podiceps cristatus
CACAATTTCTCACCACTTGACAACCAATACATCTCATTCTGAGCAGCAGTCAGGGAACAGGAATATTCCCCCTGCAGCTCTCTCAGAACAGCAAGTTCCAGAGAGAGAGAGAAGGGGAGCAAACAGCTAAATGAAGGAAAAAGCCTGAACAAATGATAAAAGGGAAAAAAAATGGGACTGGCCCATCAGCCAATCCCCACTTGTACTGGGCATGACATCTATGGTATGGAATACTCTCTTTGGACAGTTTGGATCAACTTATACTGGCTGTACCCCTCCCAAGTTGTTTGCACCTGCTTATTAGCAAAACCTGGAAGCTGGAAAATGTCTTTCATCTCTTAGTAGCAACTAGTAACATCAGTGTATTATCAACATTCTTCACATACTAAATCCAAAACACAGTAACTACTGGAAAGAAAATTAGCTTCATCCTGGTCAAAACCAGGACAAATACTTCCAATTTTAAACACAATTCTGAGACAAATTAAAAGTCTATGGATATTCTAAAGTACCAGATTATCGCCATTTACACTCCAGATAAGGTGAGGAAAATCTGATCCATCATGCACATTCACTGGAGACAGAACAGGAGTTGTTAGATACTAGTTCTCTATCCTGAGGAGCCACCAAAGTTCACGTTGACAATTACAACCTGATGGTTTGTAACAGACATACACAACAGCATCAGTCCCACAAATAGGATGCTGAAACCTACTTCCTAATGATGTAGGGTAAAGATTATTGAAATTATTATAATACACATATATATACACATATATATAGCCTTTCATTCAATAATGCATGTAAACAGTATTGTCGAGTTGTCATGTTCATAGGTAGTAGCTTGAGCAACACACACTAATTATAGTTTGCCTGATTATTATTGTAACCAGTGATGTATTAATAACTTGTGCAGTTGAAATTACAGTCACTGAAAGAAGCCACAAATCATATACAAGGTGACATTTTATTTATTTTACCTCTCCCTACCACTTACTTTCTTCATGCGTTCATATTTCTCCCAGCCCATGGGCATCTTCTCCATCCTGGAAGAGGAGTGCATGTTCCCCAAGGCAACTGACACCTCTTTCAAGAACAAGCTCTATGACCAGCATCTGGGAAAGTCCAACAACTTCCAGAAGCCCAAGCCTGCCAAAGGCAAGGCTGAGGCCCACTTCTCCCTGGTGCACTACGCTGGCACGGTGGACTACAACATCTCTGGCTGGCTTGATAAGAACAAGGATCCCTTGAATGAAACTGTTGTGGGGCTGTATCAAAAATCATCCCTGAAGCTGCTGTCCTTCCTTTTCTCTAACTATGCTGGTGCAGAAACAAGTAAGTGCTTTTTCAGTGGTGATTGATAAGGCAAAAATCAACTAAAATCTACTGTGTTTCTTCTCTCTATGGTATACTCTAGACTCTCTATTATCCCCTAATGTGACCTTGTTCTTGTGTGCACCCTGATATGCCCAAGCTAAGATACCAACATGCAGAACTGCTGAAAATACCACATTCATGGGGTGCAGAGAAGTAAAACTCAGCGAGCCCAAACCAAAGTGACAGGAGGTGTACATTTCCTGACTTACTGCATTGTGAATCATGTGCATGCTTACTCATTCTCTAGATAGGTGCCAAATATAAATGCAAAGCGCAAGCACTTTATAGTCTTTGGGGACAGAGTTTTTTTTCTTGAGGTGAACTGAAAGAACTAAAAGGAGACCATGGAACTATTTCATATCCAGCTGAGCAGTCATGGTGTTACAAGGAAAAATGAGGGAAACAGAGAAAATAATTTAAAAGTCCTCTAAGGGCATCAGAGAGCTGACCAGTCTCTTGCCCTTTTTTATGGCTGAAGACCATCAAGTTGGACAGTCAATAGGCCTGCCTTAAAAAAAATGGCCACACAGATTTCTACAAAAGAAGACTAAATATTTTGGAAGCATGGATGCTGGGCAAAAAGAAGAGGCAGTATATGGTAGTAGTCAACTCAGCCATCGGGCATACAGACAGCAGGGTTTGAGGTTCAAGAGAGTACTGCATGGGGACTTTCCTGCAGTTCAGTTTGGCTGACATAACAAAGTGTCTGAGCAAGCTCCTAGGAAATACTGGGGATGAGTCAGCTGTGGTCCTTGCAGGTATCATCAATATATGGAAGGCGAGAAGAAAAAGTTGTGGGGATAAAATTTTGGATAAGGTGTGAAGTTCAGATCACAAAGACTCCATTTAAGTCTCAATTTAATTGACTTCAACAGTGCAGCAAATATGAAAAGGTAACGAGCTGCTTGAACTTGTATTCCCGAGATTATAATTTGCTTCCTGCCTTGGGCTGCCATAACTCAGAATAGATCCCTATTCTTCAACTGGAACATTGGATTAGGAGATTTTTCTAAAGAATACTTCACTGAACTGATAAATGAATGTCCACTGCTGAGCCACATTGTTATGGCCTTTCACCTAATTAAAAAAGAAAAAAAAAAAAAAAAAAATAGGGCTATGTCTATAAGTAAAAGCAATGTGAATAGTAGCAGAGTACACTGTTATGAAACTTGTATCAGGCCAGAGTGTTCCATACCACCAAAGCCTTATACGTTATGATGCAACCTAAATCATGCAACTGAGACCAAATATACCATACACTGATCAACAACCAGCTTGCAGCATTTCACTAAAACTCATGCAGCAGTGGGTCAGTATTTAAAATATAAAATTAATTATTTCATTGTCCCATGACCAAAGAAAGGAAGGTGAGGCCTACAAAACATACTGCTTACTCTAACCATTCACCTCCTGTCTACTTCTTCCAAGGTGATAGTGGTGGCAAGAAAGGTGCTAAGAAGAAGGGGGGCTCTTTCCAGACGGTGTCTGCTGTGTTCAGGGTATGTGAATTTCCTTTTAAATGAGCCATGCTTCCACAAAAATGATCCAAGGGCTGGAGCACCTCTCCTATGAAGAAAGGCTCAGAGTTAGGGTTGTTCAGCCTGGGGAAGAGAAAGCTCCAGGGACAATTTATTCCAGTCTATATGAAGGGGGTTTATCAGAAAGACAGAGAAACTTTTTACCAAGGCCTGTAGTGACAGGGCAAGAGGCTACAGTTTTAAACTGAAAGAGGGCAGATTTAGATTGGACATAAGGAAAAGAATTTTTTACAATAAGGGTAGTGAGACACAGGAACAGGTTGCCCAAATAGTGGATGCCCCATCACTGGAAGTGTTCAAGGGCAGGTTGGATGGGGCTTGGAGCAACCTGATCTACTAAAACATGTTTCTACCCATGGCAGGGGTGGTAGACTCAATGATCTTCAAAGGCCCTTTCCAATCCAAACCATTCAGTGATTCTGTAACTCCTTAACATTTGAATAAGAATGCAAAAGCTCTATAGCACAAAAATCAAACCCATGTTTTGTTCTATTACAGGAAAATCTAAACAAGCTGATGACTAACCTGAGAAGTACCCATCCTCACTTTGTGCGTTGCCTGATTCCTAATGAGACCAAGACTCCTGGTAAGTACAGCATTAGACTCTGAAGACATAGGACTGACAGGAACTGGCCTGCTTAGCTTCCACACCAACTTTTTCCAGAACAGCTGCTTTTGCATGTGAAGTTCTTGTCAGGGCTGGCATGCAGGAGAGTGTCCAAGTAAACCTTTTTATATTATTTACCATGTCTGCAAAATTTTGAGCATCACATGGTCCACAATACTTACACATCTTTGCTTAATATGTGTACAGAAGTGAAGATGATAAAGACAGGATTGATTACAGCTGATGAAATTGTCTGTTGTGGGTAACAGCATTAGCAAATCCCTAACAAATGCCTAGTTTTAAGGACCACTGTGTCATTCAGAACTGTTGGGTTCAACCCAAGACCATTTATCAATTTCTAAATATTCAGTGTTAGGATCTGAGTCATTGAGCTGGAAGACTGTCGAAATCATGTAATGTTTGTAGAATTCTGTGTACAAGCTGCTGGGTGCTGCTAGCACTTGGAAAGCATTTTGAGATAAATTTACTTTTTTCTCTTTACTTAATTAAACTCTCACAAAGAGTTTAGTCACCAAGAACAGTAACTTTTGGGAGTATTTTCATGTGACCATTAAATTAAAGTACTTGGGAGAGGCTTGCCTGTGTGGGTTTTAGGAGTCTAATCATTATGAGATGTAATACTGGTGAAATGATAAGGTAGATACTGGGAGAATGTAGTGGATGCAACAGGAGTACCAGCACTAGGAAACAGGAGCTTAGCATCTGTTTAATCTGCCCAGGAAACAAAAGACCGATTTCAGAACATTTCTTGCCTTTCTTGTTTAAGTCTCTCTGTGTAACCCTGAAGACCATAAGCAGGACTTAAGCAACACACGTATGTATGACATTCACATTTCAGCTATTCGTCTAAACTCCTTTTATATTCAGTGGAGAGAAGCTGGCATTTTAAGGTATGACTCATCTGGCCCCTTTTATTTATCTATCTTCGGATAAGATGAATCACATGCTAGAAGAAACTGTTTTGCTCCACTGACTATAAATGAAGCCCAAATGGAAATGTCCACACTTCATATCCTAAGGTGAAGAAAGAGGAATCCCACTGGGGTCTTGACAGTTGAGAAGGTGTAAGGGGGGAATTAAGGAAACCTACTAAACTAGAAAAGTGTATTTGAATGAATGATTTTGCCAGATACGGCTGTCGTTTCAATGTTCAGTTGGCTGTTTTGACAGAGGTGACTCAGAAGAAAAAGAAAAGTAGTACTGTGTGAACAAAATTAAGGATGGTAAAATTAAGAGAAATTGGACATCTTCTGATTGAATTTTAGCTGGTTTTAGACTGCTTATGCTCAACTTTTCTAACCATTCCTTTGGGTACACCTTCATTGATTACACTGAAAATATAAAATTAAGGGTATAGACTATCCTGTACTAATTAATGTATCTAGCAGCTGATGGAAATTTCTGCATGACAAAGTGATTCCAAGAGGGTTTTATTCTGCCAGTTGTACCTCTTTTGTAACACTTGGGAATGAGACTTAGAAATACAGTTGATTATTATATCCAATAGATATTTTAGGAGGAGAAAGGCAATTCTTCCAATCTTAATCAACTGTCCTCTATAGGAAGACTGAGAGCTTTAAGCAACTTGCTTGTCCTCTCCCGTTTAGGAATCTATCTAGCTATCAAATCTAATCAAATTTGAGTATAGTCAATACTTGCATGGCAGATGTAAGGTAAAATCTTATGTAACATGAAGAGCTGATTGTCTAGATGTTACTACACTCTACATTGTGCCACCTTTACTTACATCCAATAAGGACACTGATGCTGTTAAGATTTTTCAGCTGGTTTCCTAAAGCACTCTCCTGCTATTTTAGTGATTCGCCTTATCCCTTTTGGCCATTGATGATTCACAAGGACTGCCAGCCCTAGCATTCTTAGTAAAGCTCAGCTCACTGAAGCAGCTCTCTGCAACTTCTATGAATTGAAGGCATGTTCTTTCATTTCCTTTAATTAAGAACTGGTTGAATTTTATTAAAAAAAAAAAAAAAAAGAAAAAAAAAAAAGGTAATTCTGGAATGCTAATACATATGGAGATTCTTTGGAAGAAAAGGAGAGTCATGGTGGATGCATTCTGTTTAAGGTGAAATGGACCATTACTTGGTGATGCATCAGCTGCGGTGCAATGGGGTTCTAGAAGGCATCCGAATTTGCAGGAAGGGGTTTCCAAGCAGAATCCTTTATGCGGACTTTAAGCAACGGTAGGTCTTCAGTTATTACTGTCTGTTAAGATAAGGTCTCAGTAAACCCACAACTTAGATGACAAATCTGGTGACATCATGGAGAGACACTCTGAATCAGACTAGATTAGTGGCATTTGAGGGAATCACGACATTAATACTGTCTTAGGTCACTCCAGTCTTTCCTTCTTTGATCAGACCAGAGATTTCTTGATTCATCAGAACTAGTACAATTTCTAAACTGTAGTTAATGCCTGATGATTGAAAGAGATGCAAAATGCTTGAAGTGGAACGAATTAAGTGGCATTATAGACTTTTCCTTGTAAGTCTCCCAGAGCATAGATACAAAAACAACACACACCAGTGCACACTCCTTACGGTGTACTGACTAAGCATTCAAAAATCCAAGCCTTTGCTGGTGCTCTGCCACTAGCCTGCAGCCTGTGCCTAGTTTTCCTCATCTTTAAAATAGAGACAATTAAACTGGTTCATGTGAGCTCAGTTGCTGTAAAGTGCCGAATCAGAACTGGCTGCTGTTATACTTAAATGTAACAGTAGCATCTTCCATACTGAACTGGTGTGAAAAGGACCCAAGGCCTCTCTGAAAATGTCCTGCAACCTGATGTTCAGTAAGGCATTAACAGGTCTCAGTTGTCAAATCATAATTTGACAGATGAAGAAATCTATCCACAATGGCCATAGTCTAAAACCACAAAGTGCTTTATAGTTCAAAGGAAATGTACTGAAGTTCAGGAGGAACTACAATAGAAGCCTAAAATACAGAATAAATTCACTGCACCATTATCACTGTCTTGATTTCACATATTCTCTTTCAAGGTAGACTTGAGAATAAGAAGTGCTTGAGTGTACAGTTATGCATCCTCATTGAGGTATCTGAAGAAAACCCTTTAGAAGGATTAGGTAGTCCTTTCCATGGCACAGGATTACCTTCATCACTAAATGACCTTGCAAAATGCTGACTGCTGTTAGCATTTACAGAATAATACCGTGCCATTTTTAGTACAAGCTTAAGGATTCAGTGGTACAACTTGTAGAGACTGGGAGCTGTGCAAGATCTGTATTTCCTTGGGAACAGAGCTGATTTTTGTTAGTAGTTTTAATTCATCTCCAACTTTAATTTGAGTAGCATTCCTCTGTTCAATGAAACAAGATGAGAAGAGGTTGACATCTTCTCACTATGTTCTTCCTAATTCCCAGACCTGCAAACACTCCTAAGCATGCACATTAATTTTGTATGTAACAATATCCTGTGTTGTTTCACAGCCAACAGATTCCTCCGAAAAGCAGACGTGCCCTCTTGTCATCACATTCTGTTCAGCCAAGACTGTCTAGATTTCAGATGATATATTCAGCCACTTTCTGATAGCTCAGCTTCCATATATTTTATGATACATGATGGATCCTATTTAGAATCATAGACTCATAGAATGTTTGGGGTTGGAAGGGGCCCCTAGAGCCCATCTAGTCCAACCCCCTGCAGTGAGCAGGGACACCATTACCCAGAGCAGGTTGCTCACAGCCCCGTCCAACCTGGGCTGGAATGTTTCCAGGGATGGGGTCCACTACCTCTCTGGGCAACCCATTCCAGTGCTTCACCACCCTCATTGTAAAGAATTTCTTCCTTATAACCAGCCTAAACCTACCCTGTTTCAGTTTAAAACCATTACCCCTTGTCCTATCACCGTTATCCCTACTGAAAAGATTTTGCCCATCTTTCCTATAGGCCCCCTTTAAGCACTGACAGGCCGCAATCAGGTCTCCCCGCAGCCTTCTCTGCTCCAGGCTGAACAAGCCCAACTCTCTCAGCCTGTCTCACAGCAGAGCTGCTCCAGCCCTCGGATCATTCTTGTAGCCTCCTCTGGACCCGCTCCAACAGCTTCGTGTCCTTCCTGTGCTGAGGGCTCCAGAGCTGGACGCAGCACTGCAGGTGAGGTCTCACCAGAGCAGAGCAGAGGGGCAGAATCCCCTCCCTCGACCTGCTGGCCACGCTTCTCTTGATGCAGCCCAGGATACGGTTGGCCTTCTGGGCTGCCAGCACACATTGCCAGCTCATGTCCAGCCTTTCATCCATCCGTAACCCCAAGTCCCTCCCAGCACTGTTTGCAACCAGTCCTTGCAACCTGTCTTCCTACAGGTACAAGATTCTTAATGCCTCAGCCATTCCAGAAGGCCAATTCATTGACAGCAAAAAGGCTTCAGAAAAGCTTCTTTCCTCCATTGATGTTGACCACAACCAATACAGATTTGGCCACACCAAGGTAAAGTCCTTGTGGCAGAGTGAGTATAATTAGTGGGAAAAAAAAAAAAAATGTTTGTTGGAAGTATTCCTGGCATATGAAATCAGCCTTCATGATGATTAGAAACAATGTATACCACTAGCAAGAACGAATACAGAAAACTTGTCTGGTTCTGGGGGTATGTGTGAAGGAGTAGCACTGTCAGCCCTGGGAAGACCACACTACCAGAATGACCCAGTGTGGATGCAACTAGAACCACTGCTGCCCCTTTCTTCTGCCAGTTGAACTCATTTATATATCAATGTATGTTAGACAGGCTCAAGTTTGGCCAGTCAGACTTTTCAAGGGATTTAGAAACACACACACGTCTATCTTCCATATCCAAAGCAGCGTTAGGTAGGACACTGATTCTCTAATCGGCACAACCAATGCAATACTATCTCTGGACAAAAATCCAACCACTACTGAAGAGACATCATCATGTATGCTTCTCAAGCCATCTCTAAGTCGGTTTACAGAACAAACCTTGAGACTGACAGAGAAGGGTAGAATACAGCAAAGAGAGAGAGTAAGATATAGTATGAAGTTGAAAGTTAACTATTTTAATAACTATTGATGAGCTAGATTTTCCACAACCTACACTGGAGCAGGCATCAAATAACACTGCAATAATGTGATTGGATCATACATAGAGACATTTGTCATGAATCACAGGAACACTGAGGATATGAATATTGACACAAAGTTTCCCTAGCTGTTAAACCTTTACTTTGCAGGCATTTTTCCAAAACTGCCTTGTACTACCCTGCATAAACTGCCAAAGCCTATAAATATTTGACCCTCTTTTGTGTTCTAGGTGTTCTTCAAGGCAGGTCTCCTAGGACTCCTAGAAGAGATGAGAGACGAGAAGCTTGTGAGCCTCATCACTCATACCCAAGCTATGTGCAGAGGGTACCTCATGAGAACTGAATTTAAAAAGATGAATGAAAGAAGGTAATATAAGAAAATACTAATAACCCAACTGTCCATCAATGCAGTATACTGTCTCAGGAAAAAAACTGTCCTCAGGAAAGACACTTAGAAAGACATGGGGAAAGAGAGCAAGCACAAACAAATAGCTTCCTTGTTATAGCCTCCAAAATTCTGGGAATGGGTATTTAGAAATTGGACCACGCATCAGGACCATGACATTTAGTATTTAACAGTGAACCTTTTCTCCAGGAATTCACTTACCATTTTCAACCTTTAAAGAACCTTGTGACAGAGATAGCTAACTTAACAAGTGCTAAGGTTTGTCTCTTTTGAACATGTTGTCTGATACTTTCATCAGATCACATTGGTTTTGTAAAGAATGACATATAATCACTCTCTGCTGTCCTTCCTTTAATTTTCTTTCATGGCTCCATCACCTAAGATGAAGATTTCTACTTTGTACAGAGAAGGTGCTCCATACTTTTGGCCATCCCAGATAAACTTCCCATTTCAGCTCTCTCCCTTTGAGATGGGATGAATCATGCAAAATTTAGAGTGTAGGAGTGGCAGCACTGGGAGAGACAAGCAAACTTTCTCAAATGTTGTTGACAAGTGAAAGCTATAGGGGGAGCAAGGATTGCATAAATGTATAGGATGCTCTACCAACCAGCTGCTTTTATTTGTAATACTCTGCACTATATGTTTAGCTCAGGGGCTTCCTGAGCCAGGGTTATGTTCTAAGAATTCAATAACTCTTACTGGATTTTTCTGCAAGGAAGTGTCTAATCTCCCCTTGAAATATAGGCATCAGCAACATCCTTTTGCATTCAAAACCATAAAAAGATTTCATTTTTGTTTTCAATTTCTGTCTTAATAATTTCTAATATGTTCTTTGCTATTTTGAGTGACCCAAAAAGAATCAAGCTGCTGTTTCCACAACTGACAGTAACTCACAGATTTGAAATCTCAGCAGCAGCACTTCAAGGACATCAGTTTTCACTCTAGTACTCACCTGAGCACTTGCACATTCTTTGAGACCAAGGAAAGTCTCAGAGATTCTCAGGCAACATGCCAGAGAAGTTTGTCTGGTTTGGAGCATTTCTCCCTCTTATATCCAGACATAGTTATAGATCATGCTACCAAACCAGCCATTCTGCAATCAAGGGCCTAGAAATTACTCTTTCATAAAAGTAAGGGAGGTGAGGAAAACAGTCTCATGCAGAAGTTCCTTGAGTAAAATGCTGATGCTGTATGGCCAATAATCAGGCTGTTTCCAACCGAAGTCTCAACAACCTCAAAAATTATGTTTTCATGTGTTTTCAGAGAATCCATTTATATCATCCAATACAATGTTAGAGCATTCATGAATGTCAAGCACTGGCCCTGGATGAAGCTGTACTTCAAGATGAAGCCCTTGCTGAAGAGTGCAGAATCTGAAAAGGAAATGGCCAACATGAAGGAGGAGTTTGAGAAAACCAAGGAAGAGCTTGCAAAGTCTGAAGCAAAAAGGAAAGAGCTAGAGGAGAAAATGGTGATCCTGTTGCAAGAGAAAAATGACCTGCAGCTCCAGGTTCAATCTGTGAGTAACCTCCTTTTTCAGATTTACCCCGCTTTTTTTGTTGTGCTGCTCTTTTCCATTGTCCTTCATAATCAGACATGTAATAGGGCCAGATTCTCCACTGCTTTGTATCTGATCTTGTCATTTACACCTAAGCAAAATGAGTACAAAGCACATATAAAACATCACCACCAGCAGGAGAAATTCTGAATGGGCTCCCATGTAAACCCATTTCACTATTAAGCAATCACCAGTGGAAGAATCAGATGTTCCACAGTATATAAAATGTGCTCCTAACAATGGTGTCCGATTCTGGATGAAATACAGGCTGTTCCCACATCTGTTGACCATTATAATATGGAGCCAGGGCAGGGGTGCTTTTCTGTCAGAGACAGCACTGAAACTTTGAAACACAGACTGATGCTTTTCTCTAGAATACTGCTCAGTAGAGATTGAAATTGCACATGACAGGAATACTGTCAGGTTTTAAAAAGTAGTAAGATACTACATGGCCAAGGGCAGTCTGGTACAAGTGGACTTGTCATTTGTTTCCATGTGCTTTTGAAACAATTGGGTTTTGACAAGAGTCCTGTATTGTTTCAGGCACTGAGGCTCTAACTGTGCATGCTGAAGATCAGATTTGTTACTTAAATCCTTCTACAGAACTCAACTTAATCTTACCCAGCTTTCTGAGTTTCTTTGTACCCTTCCTGGTACTTAACACTGTTCTCCAGAACATGCCTAGTTTACAAGCATTTGGGGCTTCACTTTAACGCCTTCATGACATAAAAAAAAAAAAAAAAAAAAAACACCAAACAAGAAGCCCAGGTTTAACTAGGTTAACTAACTTCCAAGTTAGGAAGTCTTTTGAAGAAGTCCTAAGGCATGATCATTGCCCTCAAATGTGTTGTCTGACTCTTTCTCGACTCCCAGTTTCTCACCATTTCAGTACGGGAAGAGTCCTCCCTGTCTTCTTGCTAAGTCCTATTTTCCTGGAGGAATTTCTGTCAATCCTGCTTGAGACTCCTCAAGCACTATCTTCTCCAAGTTTGTCCTCAGAAGATGTACACTCACTAGCCATGATTTTCAGTGTACTATGGGTTGCAGTCAGAATCTGAGAGAGTTCAACATACCATTTTCTGTTACTGCAGTGATGGCTTTCAGCCATAACTCTTCTGGGAGGCAACAGATACCTTTTCTGGTATTCTTCCTAGAATACATGATATTAGCATTAATTTAGACAAAATTTTACCCTTTAATCATGTGTCTCAATGTTACTTATAGTAAAAGTTGCAGGCTACAATTTAGGTCAAGCTTGACCCTGACTTTGCTGAGAGACGGGATAGAGAATGACAGGCGCAAGGTTAGTTTTATGTCAATTAAGTGTGAGAAGTTTGGGGAGTGACAGTCTGACCTGTATCATTAGAGTTGGAGTAGCTTATTAAAGATAGAAACATCCAACACTCTATGAAAGATGACTTTGAAATGCTATATGTTTTACAGATCCACATCTAAGATCACACTTTCATGAAATCCAGTTTGCAACCAACCTATTTATCTCACTGATTCCTTGCAGGCTCCTTGTTATGAATCCTGTCTGTCTATTGCATGGCATTGTAGTCAAACCACTGTAGTCACACCATCTGACCAGCTGAAGAAATAATTGAGCAGGACAATTTCCCCATGATTGAATCATGTGCATTATTGTGATTTGCATATGAAATTCTGCTGAGTTGTGTAATCGATTTCCTGGAGATGGCACTTGAACAATATATGTTGCCTTTTGTCATTTTTATGATAAATATAACGTGTCTTCAATATGTTCTGACAGGAGAGTGAAAATCTATCTGATGCTGAAGAGAGATGTGAAGGCCTCATCAAAAGTAAAATCCAGCTGGAAGCTAAAATCAAAGAACTAAGTGAAAGAATAGAGGATGAAGAGGAGACAAATGCTGAACTAACAGCAAAGAAGAGGAAACTTGAAGATGAATGCTCTGAGCTGAAGAAAGATATTGACGATCTTGAACTTACTCTGGCCAAAGTGGAAAAGGAGAAGCATGCAATAGAGAATAAGGTGACAGAGGAATCAGGGAATTATTCTTCCCCAGACAGTTTTCTCAGACAGTTTTGAGTTTTCACAGAATCACAGAATGCTAGGGGCTTGAAGGGACCTCTGATGATCATCTAGTCCAAATCCCCTACTAGAGCAGGGTCACCTAGAACAGGTTGCACAGGACAGCATCCAGGTGGGTTTTGAATATCTCCAGAGAAGGAGGCTCCACAACCTCTCTGGACAGCCTGTTCAGTGCTCTGTTACCCTCACAGTAAAGAAGTTCCTCCTCACATTCAGATGGAACTTCCCGTATTGCAGTTTATGCCCATTGCCCCTTGTCCTGTCACTGGGCTCCACTGAAAAGAGTTTGTCCCCATCCTCTTGTCACCCACCCTTGAGATACTTCTAAGCATTGATAATGTCCCCTCTCAGTCTTCTCTTCCTCAGGCTGAACAGCCCCAGCTCCCTCAGCCTTTCCCCACAGGAGAGATGCCCCAGTCCCCTCAGCATCTCTGTACCCTCCACTGGACTCTCTCCAGTAGTTCCTCATCCTTCTTGAATTGGGGAACCCAGAACTGGACACAGGACTCTAGATGGGGCCTCACCAGGGCAGAGCAGAGAGGGAGGAGAACCTCCCTCGAGTGCTGGCCCCACTCCTCTTAACGCACCCCAGGATGCCGTTGGCCTTCCCAGCCGTGAGGGGACATTGCTGGCTCATGGTCAGTTTGTCATCTACCAGGACTCCTAGGTCCTTCTCTGCAGAGCAGCTTTCCAGCAGGTCAACCCCTAACCTGTATAAGCATGGGCTTATTCCTCCCAGATACAGGACCCTGCATTTGCCCATGTTGAACCAAGGTTCCTCTCTGACCAGCTCTCCAGCCTGTCCAGGTCTCACTGAACGGCAGCAGGGCCTTCTAGGGTATCAGCCCGTCCTCCCAGTTTTGTATGATCAGCAAACCTGCTGAGGGGACACTCTGTCCCTTCATCCAGGTCATTGATGAATAAATTGAACAAGACTGGGCCTAGTGCTGACCCCTAGAGACACCACTAGCTACAGGCCTCCAACTCTCCAACTAGACTCTGCACCGATGATCACTACCCTCTGAGATCTGCCATTCAGCCAGTTCTCAATCCACCTCACTGTCCACTCGTCTAAGCCACACTTCCTGAGCTTACCTATAAGAATGGTACGGGACACAGCATCAAAAACCTTGCTGAAGTCAAGGTAGACAACATCCACTGCTCTCCATCTGCCCAGCCAGTCATGCCATCATAGAAGGCTATCCAATCGGTTAAGCATGATTTCCCCTTTGTGAATCCATGTTGACTACTCCTGATCACCTTTTCCTCCACATGCTTAGAGATAATCTCCAGAATGAGCTGTTCCATCACTTTTCCAGGGATGAGATGAGACTGACTGGCCTGTAGTTTCCCAGGTCCTCCTTCTTGCCCTTTGCAAAGACTGGAGTGACATTGTCTTTCCTCCAGTCCTCAGGCACTTTTCCTGTTCTCCATGACCTTTCAAAGATGATGGAGAGTGGCTTTGCAGTGACATCTGCCAGCACCCTCAGCACTTGTGTGTGCATCCCATCAGGGCCCATGGATTTGGGGGTGTCCAGTTTGCCTAAATGATACCCAACCCAACCCTCCTTGACCAAAGGAAGGCCATCCTTTCTCCAGACTTCCTCTCTTACCTCCAGGGTCTGGGATTCCTGAGGGTCAGCCTTAGTAGTAAAGACTGAAGCAAAGAATACATTCAGTAACTGCCTTCTCTGTACCCTTCATCACGAGGGCACCCACCTCATTCAGCAGAGGGCCCACATTTTGTGGCAAGTTCCAGTCATTCCTAGGTGCTCTGAATGGAAGTGATATGTGTCCAAGGCATAGGAGAGAGGTATTGCCACTTTATCTCCTGTGACAGAAAATTTTTTGTTAAAATTATAACTTCCTCTTAGGAAAAGTGTATTTTCTGTGACTGTTCAAAAACAGTTAATAGGTTGTTATTGTGCTTGATAAAGAATTTCAATAATTGCCTATTTGCAGTCATAAGGAACAAGCATATTTGTGTCTCCTGTGGATAATGAACTAGTATGCTTGTGAGTAGCTCAGCACAGAACAGCTATACTGATCCTTTTTCACATGCATTGAGTAGAATTGATTTTGCAGATGTCAAATTTTTTCTTATAATTCTCTCATACTTAAGAAGCCTGGGTCATAGCTAGGATGGACATTGTCCTTCCATTGACTTGACAATACGATGAGAGCTCTTCCTGACTTCTAAGATTCAGATTGTCAGTGTAGCAAGGAGAGTCTATATCAGGTGTTCATTAACTCATTTATCTCCCAGAAAAAGCACAGGTCTCTTCACATACATCTCAATAATCAATATGAAGAGACAGAATTGAGATATATATGTTAGAATTCAAAAGCCCACATCTGTGGTGACAGTGTTCAGTCCTGCTGTGGAAACAATGTGCAATGTGGAAACAATAATTACAACCTTGAAGTTCCCTTCACTGCCATCACTGAGAATAATACTGGATCCTAAGTTTGCAATTACAGATAAGTTGGACCTTTCTATACTAATGCTTAGAGGAAATCTAGCTGGAGCTGGCTTTTAGGATGAGGGAGTGTCAGATATCAGATATCAGGGCCATATAGCTAAAGCACTTATCAGAGTGGATTTTCTTTTTCCCTGCTGTCAGGCTTTCCCATCCAAATGAGACAAATGGGAAGCAAGTGTCAGGCAGGCTAATGCACAGTGGTTGATATGTTTGAGATAAGGTTGCTGGTGTGCAGTGCTCCACTAAAGTACAAGGAATAAATTTCCAAGATGTAGAGATAGTACATCCAGCAGCCCAGTTAGAAGCTCCTGCCCTAAATTCATGATCACCTGTTCCAAAGGCAAAAGGTTCTTTGTCACGTTATCGTGTTCCTTTCACTTTTTTATAAAAAACATATCTTTGGCTATGCTTGGCACTTGATAATATGTTTTTAAAGAACCTCGCTGAGAATTTACAGCTATTTGCCTAGCAAATATATCACATGAAGGAAATACATTTTTTGAGCAAGAGTAACTGAGAGAACTTTTCGCAAATCCCAGTGGGAAAAGCTTGCAGATGCCAAGCAAAGATCTAGCATGTGTTCCACTATAGAGTTCTGCAGGATAGGGCTGGTAGTCAAAAACAACTGAAGCAAGAATTCCTACCATTGCAGGACCAGAGAAGTGTTACTGACAGGCATGACACTCGTTGCTACCCTCACCATGAACAATATAGACCTTCTGTGGAGAGCATTTTGACTACATCCATGCAAGATTTTGCAAGGGTGCACTCACCGTGTTCTCAGTCTATCACTTCCCAAGGCACCCTCTCATAGTATTGATGCTGTCTGTCTAACAGGTTAAGAATCTTACTGAAGAGATGGCAGCTTTGGATGAAAATATTTCTAAACTCACTAAGGAGAAAAAGGCCCTCCAGGAAGCCCACCAGCAGACACTGGATGACTTGCAAGTTGAGGAAGACAAAGTCAGCACACTTACCAAAACCAAGACCAAACTGGAGCAGCAAGTAGATGATGTAAGAAAAAGTTTCTTGAGTTGTGTACATGGATGCACTGATGGATTAGAAGAGACTAGAAATCTGTAGTTGAGAGTATAAGCAACACCTAAAGCAGCCAAGCCAGCACTAAAAATTTCAGCTAATAAATCACTGCCAGTTGACAGAGTATTGTGGAATCTAGTACATCTTTCATCCCTCCCTGCCTGTTTGAACTATGTTGATCACTGGGTATTTCAGCATTGTAGACTTTTGTGCCCCATTTTAACCAAATAGCTAGAGCAGTATATCTGTGGCAATTTGAAGTTTGCTGCAGAGTTATTTGTGGTCTCTTACAGTGCAGTGTGGATATACTCCAGGAAGTTAAGAACCCTGGGAATCTGTCAATATTTAGCAGTCTATATGCTAGGAACTGTAGCCACTGGAAAATTGTGATTTCTGTATTTTCCAAAAACTTGCATTTCAACAGTGCACAGGCAAGCTGTGGACAGCTTAATATCTGAAACCAAATCATAATGGCTGCTCTGATCATGCAGTGAGAGTGCAGCACAGGTGGAGGAGAGAAGTGTATACAGGATCTGATTGTTTTCTCTCTTCATCAATTTCCAACTCTAGTTAGATTTTTAAAACAAGAATAGTTACTTTCAAAGTATAATTTATGTGTTTCAAATTACAATTTATGTGTTTTAGCTTGAAGGATCTCTGGAACAAGAGAAGAAATTGCGAATGGACCTTGAGAGAGCAAAGAGAAAACTGGAAGGAGATGTGAAAATGTCTCAGGATTTCATCATGGATCTGGAAAATGATAAACAACAGATGGATGACAGGCTAAAAAAGTATTGCACTGAATTTTTATCCTCTGAATTCTAAAATTCAGATTTTATCTTAACCATATTGAATTTACATTCTTGCTTTTGAACAGAAAGGATTTTGAAATTCACCAGTTGCAAAGTAAAATTGAAGATGAGCGGGCTCAAAATTCTCAGCTGCAAAAGAAAACTAAGGAGCTTCAGGTAAAGTCTAAAAGTTATTGATACTTTTAGTAGCCAAGAATAGGTTCTTTAGAATGAAATGATAATTATTTTACATAAATATTTTCCTACACATGAATAAAACAACATGGACTCTGGGTGCTGTTCGCATCTCAGGGCACTTCTACAGAAGCTCTGGACTCATCATACATAACTATCTAAGAAGATATTGAGTTATAACAGTAGTGAAGCCACTGAGGATTACTTTTCTAAGAAAACAATAGATTATGACATAATCTGTCATGATTAAGATAGCAATCACCTTCTAAATGCAGAGCCAGGAAGACAGTTCTCTTCAGTGCTATTATCCCATGGTTGCTCATCTCAGGGTTCCTTCCATCTTGTTTCCTGATGGAGAGAGGACACCACTTTGTTTTGGCCTGACCTTTGGGAAATTTCTAAGAAACTCACATTCCTTTACATTTTCCAGCAACACATCCCCTATTTCTTCAGAAAAGTGCAATTCTAGATCCTTCTTAACATGATAAATCCATTCTGAGTTATAACATAAAATGATTTTACATTCATTTTTGTTCCAGAACTGAATATTGCATGTCCTGGCACACAATTCAGTTAAATTTCTAGTGATGCTTCACTCTCTATGCTGACATAAATGGATGTGAATGTTTGCTCTTTATTACTTAATGATAATTACAAATCTGTCTCTTCAGAAGTCCTCATTTAACCAATTAACTTTCGCAGGCTCGAATAGAGGAATTGGAGGAAGAAATTGAGGCTGAACGTGCAATCCGTGCAAAGACTGAAAAGCAGCGAGTTGACCTCTCCAGGGAGCTAGAGCAAATCAGCGAGCACCTGGAAGAAGCTGGAGGGGCTACCGCAGCCCAGGTTGAGATGAACAAGAAGCGTGAGGCAGAATTTCAGAAGATGCGTCGCGACCTCGAAGAGGCCACGCTGCAGCATGAAGCCACGGCTGCCGCCCTGCGGAAGAAGCATGCGGACAGCACAGCTGAGCTCGGGGAGCAGATCAGCAACCTGCAACGAGTGAAGCAGAAGCTGGAGAAGGAGAAGAGTGAGCTGAAGATGGAGATTGATGACTTGGCCAGCAACATGGAGTCTGTCTCCAAAGCCAAGGTTGCTGCACAGGAAGAAACATTTCTCATCACTACTGTTGTTCTTCTGAACAATTAGATGAGCTGAAGGATATGCTTTCTTATCTCTTAACAGAGCAATCTGGAAAAGATGTGCCGAGCTCTCGAAGACCAGTTCAATGAAGTCAAAACCAAAGATGATGAACATATGCGACTAATAAATGACCTGAATACACAGAAAACCCGTCTACAGTCTGAGAATGGTGTGTCTCTAGATGAAATGTAATAGTCCAGTGCCAAGTACTTAAATGTGCTATCTGTGTATTTTGTAACATATTCATCACTGGGTGATCTGAACAAAACTCAGACTGTAGAGTTTCCTCCTGGTGGCAGTAATAGAAACTCCACCCAAGGAAACATAAAACCAAAAAAGAAGCACTGTCAAACAAAATGAATGTGTAAGTTTGTGGTCAGTTCATCCCCTTTCCTTTGATGCCAGCACATTTTTCTTTGATACTTTTTTCCTACTGGTGGAAATGAAATTGCTAGTCTCCCTTCATTTTACCACATTATATCTTGTAATCACTTTCCATATGGCTAGCTCTTCCAATTTGTATGTTTTATGTCTCATATCTCTGCCTGAAAAAAATAAATGTTTTCTCATTAGGTGAACTTACTCAGCACCTGGAGGAGAAGGAGTCCTTGATTTCTCAGTTGACTCGAGGAAAACATGCTTTTACTCAGCAGACTGAAGAGCTGAAGAGGCAATTAGAGGAAGAAAATAAGGTGACTTGGTTTAATTTGGATGAACAAATGGTAAAATAAATCAATGAGCTAAAATAATAAATGACACTTCTCCTCAGAGAAAGATGGAGACATCAGAACAGTGAAACTTTTGAACTTTGCCTTGGAGTGTAAGACAGAGAAGAGACATTAGAAATAAGAAAGACAGTTTAAGTCCTACTCATCATGCTTTCTGAAGTTAAAAAACAGGAGAGAAGTGAATGAAAATAGCTCTGTGTGCATGCCTTACAGCTACAGGAAATCCCTGAGGCAAAGAAAACAGCAGCAGCCAAAAAAAGGAAAGAGAGCAAGAGTACAGGCATACCCAGGGTTAGATATGGCAAAACAGTTTAAAGTTCTTCCACCTTCAGGCAAACACCAACTACCAGAAAAGCTCACAGGGAAACTTCTTGAGGGAGAATTCCTGCCTTGTCTGTTGCTGGATATCTTGTGTCTTTGCCTAAAGCACTTAGGGCAGACGTGTTTGAGGCAGTATCCCAGACAAGATGGACAAGCACCTGGTCTTGTTTAACATGTCCTGCTGTTACTCTAGCAACTGTCACACACAGGCAGGAAGATATGGAATTTTTATCAAAATACAGTAAAAAAATTCAGTCACAAATTGTTAATGTTTTGACAATTTGTGTAATTTTAACTACCAAGGCCAAGAATGCCCTGGCCCACGCCTTGCAGTCTGCTCGCCACGACTGTGACTTGCTCCGGGAACAATATGAGGAGGAGCAGGAAGCCAAGGGGGAGCTGCAGCGCGCCCTGTCCAAGGCCAACAGCGAAGTGGCCCAGTGGAGAACAAAATACGAGATGGACGCGATTCAGCGCACAGAGGAGCTGGAGGAGGCCAAGTATGTGGAGGGATGGTCTGGAGCAAGTAGGATATTTAAGTATGAATGTGAGAAGAAAATGGAGGAAACCAGAATATGCTTCTAGTAGGAATATGCAGAGCAGTGTGCTTTGTAATGTGCTAGGAGTGAAAAGAGGAGTGAAAAGAGGTTTAGAGGAGGAGAAGGAGGAGAGGCTTGGGAGTGTCTACAGAGAGAATTTGAGTATATTAACTATGGAGTTAATCATAGTAGTTGAAAAAGTGTATTCTTTACACTGCCAATATTGAAAGTGTTTCTGGGTCCTCTCCGTATTCATATAGTCAACCCCTTGGGTAAATGTTCTCCCAGCCTATGCACCACTCCAGCGTGCCATGTCATCCCAGGCTCCTATCGATCCTCCCTGTTCACACCATCACAGCTTTCTATGTTGCTCCCTCTGCCCATCTCTCCCATGCCAAACTCCCTTCCTGTCCATTTTCTGAGAACATCAGAATTTTCCTTCTCTCAACACTGATTGTCTCATCCTGCAGAAAGAAGCTTGCTCAGTGCCTGCAGGAGTCAGAGGAGCAGATTGAGGCTGTCAACTCAAAATGTGCTTCACTGGAGAAGACAAAGCAGAGGCTGCAGGGCGAAGTGGATGACCTCATGATTGACGTGGAGGGCTCAAATGCAGCCTGTGCAGCATTTGATAAAAAGCAGAAGAATTTTGACAAGGTCCATTCAAAGATCCTGCCAGATTTGAGCATCGTTAGACATTTGATAGGCCAGGCCAAATTATGAAATTATGAAAGTTCTGAACTCACAGTAAGATAAATTACATTTTATCCAAAGCAAAGCTATAGTAAGGAACACATAATGGGACACACAGTAATGATAATCTCACAGTGTGAGTAAGTCTAGATGACCACAGCAAACAATAAAGTAGCTTTCTGATAGTTTTAAAAAGCATGAACTCTTTGCAAAGATGATTAGTAGGATCCATATCTAGTTTTAGATCAAGCAGAGTGAGCAAGTATTCACATGCAAGCTAACAGGCCCTGACTTTCACCTGGTGCTAGTCTGCCCACCTTGTATTTGGGTTAGGCACAGCCTCAGACTCCTTTACACAGTTATAGCCTTCACTGCTTTTAGTAACATTTAAAAGAATCAGCACTTTGGCCAAGTGATCTTGCACAGCCCTATGCCTTGGCACAGCCTTGTGTGAGTGAAATAGGTGAACATGCTAAAAAAGATGCCCTGCAGGGTTGTGGTATCAAACTCAGGAGACAATCAGTAGAACATAATTTAAGTAGCTTCCACCAAAACACACAGAGTATCTATCACAGTGAATTGATTGTCATAGGCAGAGGACAGTCCAAAGCAAAAGATTGTAAGACAGGACATGCCTCTTGAGTTCTTGTCCTGTAAACGTGCAGAGACAGGAGTGTTGCAGAATGGATCATTCTTACACTCCTGTCACTGCAGGTCCTGGCTGAATGGAAGCAGAAGTACCAGGAGAGTCAGGCTGAGCTGGAAGCTGCCCAGAAGGAGTCTCGTTCTCTTAGCACTGAGATCTTCCGGATGAGGAATGCCTATGAAGAAATGCTTGACCAGGCTGAGACTGTCAGACGGGAGAACAAGAACCTCCAGCGTAAGTTTAGATCTCTATCAGGTGGGATCCACCATGAGTCCTAAAATGCTTCCATGTTTCTGCCTACCAGAGCTCTGCCTTTTTATGTTTTGTTCTTTATGATTTTCCCACAAAGGTCAGGTTAGGCAACTTTCTCTCCTGTTCAACTAATCACAAAGTCACCTGTAAGCACATGCCTACAGCTCATTACAGCACCCTACTTCCTCATGGTATTTCCACTCCTTTGCACCATCATAATCCCATTCATGGACAGGGACAAAATTAACTGAATGGACAGAAATTATGATGAAACCAGATTCTATTTTTTTTTTTTCAGATTACTTCAGTCACTGCCATTAGCAAAAATCTGGAGAGTTGTTGCCTATCTCCTGATTATTGGAGGACCATGCAGCTATGGCACAACAGATTGGCATTTAATAAGCAAACTAACTGTATAAAGGAAACTCAATTCAGTTTGTTTTTGTGAGCTGAATGGTCCCTGGGGAGTATCTGAGTATAAAGAGAGCAATCAAACAGGACTGTCTCTGGAGATGTAATTTCTCTGTCCAGAGTAAGTTGATATTATTCTCTGAGCTCACTCCACTTGATCCCTCTCATTTTCAAATTGCACACTGAACTGAAAATAGCAGGTAATCAGAAATAAAGATTGCACATGAGACAAGACCTATTATTTCTTCTCACTGCTGCATCACATTACAGTATCTCTTCTGTCTCTCCCATTGCCAAACAGCAATTGCAGTTGCCATTGACATTATCTAAGATGAGTTGAGTGTGTGTTTTCTGTGTTGCAGAGGAAATTTCTGATCTGACTGAACAGATTGCTGAATCTGGAAAAGCTAATCATGGACTGGAGAAAGAAAAGAAGCAAATTGAGCAAGAAAAGCGTGACCTTCAAGCAGCATTAGAGGAAGCAGAGGCAAGTGTCCTCAGTATGGGGGCTCATTTTTAGAGATCATGAATGGAAAAAGTTGGGAGATTATATATTCCTGTTTATCCTGATAGTGTCAGAAAGGTGCATAGGGACTGCTCCTCTCCTGTACCAACATGTCATTCCTTGCTGTGCTATCACGCACAACCAACTTCAATCCCAGATTAAAATGGAGCTCATTTTGCACCACTTATTTGAATTTGCTACTGTGAAAGGCTGAAGAAAGGTCATCTGTATTTCAAAATTCTGACAATTTTTGTATTCTAGTCAAATTAATCAAGGATGTTTTCAGAGCAGGTCTAGTTCATACTTAAGTCTTCTCAATGTCACCTCCTGTTCAAAGAAAGCTGGATGTTGGAGAGAATTAAGATTACATTTCTTCAGTTCCACCCCTTTCAATGAATAGGAATCAGTAAGACATTCAAAGAGGAGTTTGTTCACAGGACACGGATTCTGATGAACATGTAGAGGTTGCTGGGGATCAGCTGAATCTTGGAGGTGCCACTGGTACACTGACATGCTTTGTTGACACAGACTGCATACCAGGTCCCACAATTACAGATTTCTCAGTCTTCCTTATTGTCTTTGGCTATCCTTCAGCTCTTCATAACTTTAAATCTTACTTTGTCCCAGTCCATGACAGATTGCAGCTCCTTCAGTTCCCTCTTGTTTGAGTTCTGCCTTTTGTTCCCTATCTGCCTTGACTGCCTCTTGAAAACCTTTAATTACTTCTGTATGACCATATCTGATTCTCCACAAAATGTCTTTGAGAGCATTTCATGGAACTGCCCATGGCATAGCTCGAACGGAGAGACACAGGACTAACTTAAGTTGGAAAGGATCTCTGGAGGTCTTTAGTTCAACCTCCTGCTCAAAGCAAGCCTAACTTCAAAGTTACATTAGGTTGCTTAAAGCCTTGTCTAATTGGTCTTTGTAATTTCCAAGGATGGAGATTTCATAGTACTGCTGGACAACCTTTTCCAGTGTGACATCATTCTCATGGGAAAAAATTTTTATCCTTATGTGCATTCAGGATTTCCCTTGTATCAACTTTTGACTGTTCTGTTTTGTCTTTTTGCTGTCCACCACCAAGAAGAGCCTCACCTTATTTTCTCTGTAACTCCCATTAAGTAGAAAAAGAAGTAAAAAACAACTGAAAAATCTCTAATCTTTAGATCTCGCTAGATGGGTGGGCAGGAGGAGTAAGAGTTATAGTGGCCATGCAAATCCACCTGCTCTAATTTATGCATTTAAATGTCATCAGTTTAATCCTGAATTAGTCACCCTAGGCTCATTCTAGAATAAAAAAAAGGAGAAATAAGGCATCTCTGCAGGGTGTGTTCTTAAAAGGGATGCCAAGGCTACATCAACTGTATCATTCTCTGGATGTGCTTATTTCTGTCCACTGGTTGTAAAGACCCAGCCTCAGAGTTTTAACTCCTAGACATCTGAAGCTAGATGATATGAGTATCAGAGGGAAAAGGCTATAGGGAAGGGGAATATGCCCACACAGTCACTTGGGTGGGACTAAGTGCAGAGCCTCTAAGCAGAATTCATCATGGAGATGCAAAAGAAGGCAAGCTTCTTCTCAGCATGAGGCTTGGCTGTCCTATTTTATGTTCTTATATGTTGCGTCAACATAGCCCTCAGTGCCTTGTGGTATTGGAGGCATTTTCTTAAGGAGTCCTATGCCTAAATTACTGATTAATATCCAGCTGAGGTATAATGTGTATGAGAATAGCAGTCACTTTTTCAGTACTAGGCCTTTTCTAAAGGTCCACAGTAAGGCAAATACATCTGCATTACTGGCTGCAAAGTGTCAAAATTCTGCATGGGTATTTCCCAGTAATGGACACTACAGAGACAAATTATATTATTTCAACCCTGACAGGGCTCTTTAGAACATGAAGAGGGAAAAATTTTACGTGTTCAGCTGGAGCTGAACCAGGTGAAGTCAGATGTTGATAGAAGGTGTGCAGAGAAAGATGAGGAAATTCAACACCTGAAGAGGAATCACCAGAGGGTATTAGAGTCTATGCAGACCACGCTGGATGCTGAGATCAGAAGCAGAAATGATGCTTTGAGGCTGAAAAAGAAGATGGAGGGAGATCTGAATGACCTGGAAATACAGCTGAGCCATGCCAACCGCCAGGTAGCAGAGACACAGAAGCACCTCAAAACCGTGCAAGGGCAACTCAAGGTAGGGACCAAAAGGGCTACTGTCCTACAGGTCTTTGCCACTCACTCTGCTTGCTCTGAGTCTCATGGTGCTTTCATCTTCAAAGGATTCCCAGCTCCATTTGGATGACACTTTGAGAGAGAATGATGACCTGAAGGAGCAGCTTGCTATGGTAGAGCGTAGGAACAATCTGATGACAACAGAAATGGAGGAGATGAGAGCTGTTATGGAGCAGACAGAGCGAGCACGGAAAGTTTCTGAGCAGGAGCTGACGGATGCCAGTGAGCGAGTGCAGCTTCTCCACTCACAGGTATTTGGTATCTCCTTTACAATAGGCATGTGAGAGTGGCATGAAATGGGCTGGGAATGACCTGATTTCGGACTGTTCCAACAGAACACAAGCCTCCTCAACATCAAGAAGAGACTGGAAGGGGACATTAGTAATTTACAGAATGAAGTCGAAGACAGCATTCAGGAAGCCAGCAATGCAGAGGAGAAAGCAAAGAAAGCGATCACAGATGTGAGTCCTCTTGCTTGCCTCTCTTCCATTTTATACTACTGCAGTCACTTTTACACTTTAGAAAGGCAGCAATCACGTGGAGGAGAACCAATTCTTCAACATAGGAACAGAAAATATCGGTGACACCTAAACTGTCCCTCATGGGCCCCACACAGCCTCTGCCCTACTGCTTGCCACAGAAAACCTCTTCAGTCTAGATCCTCTACTCATGTTCTGCTAGTAGTCTGTACTGAAGAGGCATCCTGTCTCTCCTTCCCCATACCCACGTGCACTGTTGCTTCCAGGATAAATGTAATAGACAGGATAGAACAGATGGTGGCAAAATTGTAATAGGAAAAGTGTAGTCTGAACCAAGTCCTGTTTAGACACAGCACAGAAAAGCAGAAATCAAGAATAAAATCATACATGCTTCTATACAAATGCTAGACATTTAAAGAATAAAAAGAGAGAATAAAAATGTTTCATTTAGACAAGGCTACAGTTCTACAACATCAGAAGAAGCAAATCTTAGGACTATCTAGGAAAGATATATGAAAATTAAACAGAAAATGGTTACGCTGTTGCATCGAGTCATGGTGTGCCTGGGCCTGAAGCACTGTGTCTAGTTCTGGTTGCCCATCAGTGGCAGAGCTGCAGGTTCCCCTCTGCCCCATCACATTGGTGACTGCTGTCCATCCCAGGTTCCAAAGATCTCAGCAGGCACAAGCTTTTCACTGTAGTTCGAGATACTACTGCTTAGACTCTGACTCCTCGGCAATTTTTGGCACTAAGTGGCCAGATATTTAAAATCATTTGGGAGCCCAGAGATGCAGAGTGCTAGCTGGTGATACTTCAAGATGCCCCCCATTTCCACTGGCTCTTAAAAAATGAAACTTTGCTACTGAGTCATTTGCATGCCTTAGTTATTTTTTTCTTGTCATCAACCCTGCCCATTCTCCATGACAGAGTAGTTTTAGAAATACAGGTAATGAGAAATAGTGATCTTTATATGACAGACCCTTAGCACATCCATGGGGACTGACTGAGAATGTGGACAGCCATACACCAACACAAAGCCAAGCACTGCTCCCAGGGAAAGCGCAGAAATGCCAGGGATGGGGAGGCATATTTGTAACATAACTATGCACTACAACCAGGCAGCCATCATGGCAGAAGAGCTGAAGAAGGAGCAGGACACCAGTGCCCACCTGGAGAGGATGAAGAGGAATCTGGAACAGATGGTGAAGGACCTGCAGCTCCGTCTGGATGAAGCTGAGCAGCTGGCACTGAAAGGTGGAAAGAAGCAACTCCAGAAACTAGAGGCGAGGGTATGGTGAAGGCCAGGGTAGTATCTAAGCTCAAGTTCCTCAATGGGCCCTTGGTTACTTGAACCTCTTGGGAAGGGACAATCTCAGGCATCTCCAGCAGGTTAGATGAGAGTTACACTGAGTATTCGAATGTCTTGAGAATGATCTCATAAAATTGAGTGGGCAAAAATGGTGGCAGATGACCGTCAGGGTAGACATATATGGTAACTTATCTAGGGAAAAAGAATTTAAAACATACTTACTTGGGGATGACTGGGGAACTGGCAATTACAGCTCAGACAGGAGAACTCAGTCTCACTCATGACAGGCCTCAGAAACTGTTTCTTCAATGTGCAAGAGAAGCAAAAACCCAAAAGAAAGAAAATTTTGGGCTTCATTAGGAAAGACACTGAGAACAAGACAGATTGCATCACTTGCCACTATATTAAATGTACCGTGTGCTGTTCAGGTCTCTGCAACTCAAGAATGACCTGACAGTTAGAGAAGTGTCCAGGGAATGGCAGCTGAGTGGGTGGAGCTTTATGAGAAGGGACAAACAAGGCTAGGACTCTTCCGTTCAGAGAGGAGATGGCTGAGGGGAATGTGATCCGAGTTTACAGAATCATGACAGCAGTGACCAAGATACATTCTGACTGGTTATTCATCAAAATGCACAATATGAGAAGTAAGGACACATGACACAGATCAGGACATCTTCACCTGGAGGTCAGTTTAAAAGAAATAAAATTAAGTACTTTACAGAGTGGGCAGTGAAATTCTGTAACCTACTGCCATGGGAGGCTGTAGAGGCATCTGGTAGAAGCTTCAAAAAGGGATTAGAAATCAGCATGTTTATCAACATACTTAAGGGAACAGGCACAGACATGCCACTTTACACCTCTAAATCTAATGACTGGGGAAACTGAACAAGTGTGAGGGGAGTAGATAAGGGCCAGGTTTCCACGCTGTCCCTAAACAGTATATGCTGCTGCCACTCCCAAAGGCATTGGGCTAGATGGACCATTTGCCTGGCCATTTGCTTATTGAGCTCTTTGACTGTTCCTGTTCCAAAATACAGCACAACTGGGAATCAGGTGCTCTTGGCTTTGAAAGGAAATATCCACACTGAAACAAAAACATGGGTGTCCAGATCTGACTTACATATACTACAGAAGAAGCAAGGAGCTATGGGAGGTTATTAAAGACTATTCATGACATTGAGCTGGTTGTGAAGACTACAAATGAAACACAGCTTCCCCATTTACCTGGTGAACATTGACAGAACTCTCCCTTCCCTGTTTCAATTTCCTCTTCTCTGACAGATTTAAGGCTAATTTTGACTATAAATGCCCTGGGTATGCACAGGTAAGTTCCTTCTATAACTATCTATGGATTCACACACTGTGTCACTGCTAATATAGTGTGGTGAGCAGTTTTTAGGTAGTCTAGCCCCAAGAATCAGCTGCAGGAAGCTGCCCTGCACTGCCAGTTTCTCTGCAGCCTTAGTCTGCAGAGCCCTGGTTCTCAGGATCCTACAGTAGGATCAGCAGCCATTCTTGGCAGCTTGCTGTCTTCACCATGATACTGTGTTTCAGATTAATGAGTTAGAAAATGAACTTGATGCTGAGCAGAAACGAGGAATAGAGTCACTGAAAGGTGCTCGCAAGTATGAACGAAGACTGAAGGAGCTCACTTACCAGGTATTTCAAATGCTCTGCCCTCTTACATGCATCACCTTGGTCCATCTTCCGAGGCTGACTTGATTTTCACTTCCCACAGTCTGAAGAGGATAAGAAGAATATTCTCCGGCTCCATGACCTGGTAGACAAGCTGCAGTTAAAAGTGAAAGCATACAAGAAACAGGCTGAGGAAGCTGTAAGTGCAGGACTCTTTAAATCTTTGTGGACCCTCAGTGGGGATTTCCAAAAGGTCTGGGCTCCCAAGTTCATTAAAATAATTGAACACTCAGTATGATAGGGCAGCTATGGCCACTGCCTTTGAATATTCCTTACTTCATAAAGACTTATGGCTCACAACAGAGCAAGCACAGATGCAATTATCCTGGAGTTGTTGCACTTTTGGAGTCAACGCTAGCCAATTTTCCCAGCTGGAACTGAGCAGGACTAATTGTTCTGTCCCCAGCTGACTGCTCATGTTGTTGACAGCACTAGACAGACACGCACGGCATGCTGGCAGTGCAGGGCTGTAGCTGTGAGGCTAACTGTAGTAGGTGATGCCACTGTGGCGCAGCAATAAGGTGTTCAGTTAATGACAAGGCAACTTCAGTTTGTGTCCATGTCACTGATGGCACTGCATGACTTTCAGGAAGAACAAGCAAACACTAATCTCTCACGATGCCGCAAGACCCAGCATGAGCTGGAAGAGGCTGAAGAACGAGCCGATATTGCTGAATGTCAGGTTAACAAGTTGCGAGCCAGAAGCCGTGGTATTGGAGGACAGGTAAGTTGGAGGGCAGCAGACAAGAACCATTCCTATGCAGCAAGTACCACAAAGATCTCTGCCCAGAAACCTGGCAGCCACAGCTGTATTCCTCCCACTCTTGTACTGGAGTGTCCTCATAAAGGAAGGCCAGAAATTGGTATTTATTCAAAACCAATGGGTTTTGAAAGACCTTTCGGTGCCTCCCAAGAGACAGACCAGATATGACTGGCTCTAAGAATCCAGGTCTTTCAGCAGAATCGGGAGATATTGGTTCTTTGCCAGGAAGAACATTTGCAGAAGAACATGGCAGAACATTTGCAATAACCACAGACCTGAAGCAACCCCACAAACAATTCTATTGCTCCAATGATCTCTACATTATTTTCATTTTTTTGTATTTAGAAATCAGAGGAATGAGATCCCTGACCAGAGCTGTGGGCTCCCTTACAAGATAGACTTCTGTGCATCCAACAGAGACATTCATTACGTGCTTCAAGTAACTAGGTGTGCATGTAACTCCTCTTTGACCTAGTCGTGTTTAGCCAACTCTTAGCAGAAGCTGTGAAAAATAAAAATAAACCTGAGTGACACTCTGGTGACTGTAAGGCCTATCAATTCGTTATGAGATTGACAGTGAACATGTGAGAATGGATGCAGCAGGTACGGCAGCAGCTCCCAAAGGTTATGTCCTGTGCAGGGAAAAGGGTTCAGGGCAATGGGAAACACTCTTCAGTTGGTGTCCGGTGTTTCAGCTTTCATGCTCGAGAGACGCTAACAGTTAAACAGGAAAAATATAGAAAAAGTCTCTCTCAGGCTGTAACAATTCTGTGACTCGAACTACTCCTTTCTTCCGCCTTTGCAGTCCACAGCGTAACTCCGGGGTCCGGAGAGCGTCCCCTCCACACAGCGCATGCGTGTGGGGCTCTGCCGCCCGTGGAAGGAACGGGCGGGGCTCCGCACCCTACGCCGTGCGTGTGCGTGCTGTGGGTGTGTAGTTCGTGGAAGGGAGGGAAAGGCAGGACACCCGCTCCGTGCAGTGTGTGTGGGGAATCCGCTCCGT
>JMFS01122984.1:0-16403 GCA_000699545.1 Podiceps cristatus
GCTGTGTCTTTGCCTTTCTGATCTTCTCCCTTCACATCCTCACAACATCCTTGTAATCCCCCTGAGTCATATGCCCCTTCTCCTTTTTTTCCTGAGTTCTAGGCTTGTACTTCCCTAGATTCTCCTTCTGGCCCTTCTTGTATATGGACATCACATTTGCTAACCTCCAGTCAACAGGGACCTGTACAGTTAGCCAGGACTGCAAATAAATGATGGAAAGTGCCTTGATGAGCACTTCCGCCATCTCCTTCAGTAGCCTTGGGTGGATCCCATCTGGCCCCATAGACTTGTCTATGTCTAGGTGGTGTAGCAAATGATAGGATAGGTGCCATAACACAATAGTGGGACTTGGCTTGGAGACCATTCTTCTTCATGTGAGTGCTACAGAAGCCAGTGGAACTCCAGCTGGACAGCAGCAGCAGTCACAGTATGCAAAATGATTAAACTGCAAATTATCAGCTGTTAAGGCTGATGTATTTGTATGCACTCAGGTAAGTCTTGACTGATGAGTACACCGTTGTATAACCAGCTAAGATGACCATGCACCTTTTTTTGACAGATCTGTCCCTTGGTGTGATTGTACATCTTGTGTTTTAAGGACACAAACTTTATTTAATTCATTTGCCACAGTAAGGGGAAACCTCAATCAATCAAACCTTCACATAGCACCACTAAGATTGTAACTGATGATTAAATCTGACTTCTTTATTGCATTCAACCAAAATGAGAGTTTCCCAATAAAAAATTCATCGTAAAACCCTTTTTTGGTGTCTTGCACAAGGCCTGATAGCACATCTTAAAGAAAGGATGAAGATTTAGGTTTAATATTTTGCTAGTTCAAATGTGATATTAATCTAAGCTTCTGTATTCACATTTGCAACCCTAAAATAATGAAAGAGCATCAAAGAAATAAAAATTGGATAAAATTACTATGGAAGTGAACCTCTATGCTTTACTGGAAATGTTGAGTGAGTAGAGAAGGCAAAATATACCTTTGTTGTGCATTGTCACATAGGTTCTTTTGTCATGGCCTAGAATTCTTTTATGAAGGTTATTCCCATGGCTCTCAGAAAAGTACATTCTAGACTCAATAACTCATAAATAGAGGATGACTCTAGTTCTTACAGAGATTAGCTTCTTGTGGTGTGTTCCCATCTACTGAAGAGATTAAGGTAGAGCTTCAGAGATGTGTGTGGAACAAAAAAAAAAAAAAAAAATAAAAAAAAGAAGGGAGGTTGTTTTGAGTTTAGGCACAGGCTAGCATCACTTTCAGAAGAGCACTGAAGAGGAAGACTCTTACAAAAAAATCCCTGTGCTGGTATTTCTTTCAGAACCTTTACTAAGATAGTGTTTTGATGAAGAACCTGAGATAGAGGTAAAAACCTGGAAACGACTGAGAGAATAATGTGACTACTCACTCCTCTGTCACTTCTTCAAAACTAAATGTGAGTTGTCAATGCTGAAAGCTGTCTCATTTTCCCAAGCCACCAGTTTTTTGAAATCAAATACTATGCTCTAATTT
This sequence comes from Podiceps cristatus, assembly GCA_000699545.1. Taxonomy (NCBI): domain Eukaryota; kingdom Metazoa; phylum Chordata; class Aves; order Podicipediformes; family Podicipedidae; genus Podiceps; species Podiceps cristatus. Next base: position 1,523 of record JMFS01122984.1, read on the forward strand.
CAAGCAGTAGTAGTATGCATTTCTTTAGAACTTTTAACACTGGAAGATGTTAAAACTCTTTTAAAATCTTATAAAGAAAGACTTCAGAAAGAAAGTAGAAAGCGAGAAGTAGAGTTGAATTCTAAGAGAACTACATATAGAATCATCCTGTATGTTCATGGGTTTGGCATCTAAAACCAAACTTTAAAATTAAAAAAAAAAAAAAAAAAAAACCCAATAGCTATCTGTCACGGTGTACTTTGTACCCCATGTAGTCTAAGGCTGAATTCATGTTAAGTTGCTGAAGTTATAACCATAACTATCACAAGCACAATAATTATAATGATATCATCAAACTGCATGAAGTTATATTTTACATTATCCAAGAAGATCAAAATACCTAATGAAAAATTGGAGAAAGCATCCTCTGTCAAGCAACAAAGATATCAATAACTACAGTTACACCTACTGTATTTTATGTGCATGAAATTTCCCAGTTACTGATGTTATATTGTCAGAAAAAAAAGAAAACAAGCAAAAGGAGAATATTGTAAAAGTGTTCACAACAGTATTTCTAAGAATGAAGCAAAGTTAGTTTTACATTACAAAATGTGAAGATGTAAAAAAAAAAGTGGCTTCAACAGAACAAAAAGAAGTATATCATAGTAATATCTATGGGATCTAACATCCAGAAGGACCTAGACAAGCTTGAGAATTAGGCCCTTGTGAACGTCATGAGGTTCAACAAGGCCAAGTGCAGGGTCCTGCACCTGGGTTGAGGCAACCCCCTATGTCAATACAGTCTGGGAGATGAACGGATTGAGAACAGCCCTGTTGAGAAGAACTTGGGGGTACTGGTGGACATAAGCCAGAAATGTGCGCTTGCAGCCCAGGAATCCAATTGTATCCTGGGCTACATCAAAAGCAGCGTGGCCAGCAGGTTGAGGGAGGTGATTCTGCCCTTCTACTCTGCTCTGGCGAGATCCACCTGGAGTCCTGCATCCAACTCTGGAGACCTCAGTACAGGAAATATATGGACCTGTACCAAAACCAGATGTTAATTGTTACAAATCCTGGAACCCGGTTATCTTCTGGATCTTCATGCTCTCATGTAGCAAAATTTCTTACCTTAAAACTTTATGGCTAAAAGAATCTTTGTATTTGAAACAAAAGAAGTGAATATAGAGATTAGAGACACTCATTTTGGTTTTAACACAATGAGTTCAACATACAAAGTCTGTTAGTCTGGTTGAAGCCTTCTCTCTGACTAAAGGGAGATTCTTCATTTGTATTAAGATGAAGACGATTTGGACCATGAAATTACAGAGTTACAGTTAAATTCTCACCTTCATTTATTTCAGGTTTGAGTGTTAAAAGATTTTTTAGACTTAGAATGTGCAATTAAGGGAGAAAAGTGAATAGTGTATTCAGTTACAGAATCAGAGTATAATTTAGGTTGGAGGGGACCTCCAGAAGTCATTGAGTCCAAACTCCAGGTCAGAGCAGCTTGAACTGTATTAGGTTGCTCAGGGACCTTTCTGGTCGGCCCTCGAACAGAGGATGGGTATTCCACAACTTCTCTAGATAATTTATTCTAGTGTTTGACCTCCCTCACAGAGAATGTTTTTTCTCTTAATCATCATTTCCCGCATTCAGACTTGTGTCTGTTGTCTTTCATCCTGTCACTGTGCACTCGCAGGAAGAAGAGTCTGGCTCCATTTCTTTGGATACTCCTGTTAGGAAATCAAAGAAAATAAGGAAGTGTCACATTAACTTTCTCTTCTTAAAACTCAGCAAAACCAGATCTCTCAGCCTCTCCTCATATGTCATATTCTTTGGCCCCATGCCACTCTGTGTGGTCCTCCACTGGTCTCACTTATACCAGTGTTATTATAGCAGTGTCCTTCTTAAAGTGGAAAGTCCATAAATCCAAACAGTACTGCAGATGTGGTCTCCCACATGCCAAAGAGAGGGGAAGAACCATTTAGCTGGACCTATTGGCCACATTAGTGATAATGAAAACAAACATGCCTGTGACCCTCTTTGCTGCAAGGGCACACTGCCAATTCATATTGAATTCTTTTCCAGATTCCACCAGAATCCCAAGATCCTTTTCTGCAAAGCTGATTTCTATCAAGTTGGACCATTGCCAGCACTGCTGCATGAGGATATTTCATTCCATACACAGAACTTTTTATGTACCTTTTTGAAAGTTCATGTATTTCCTGTTAGGCTGTTTCTCCACCCTTTCAAAGACCCTCTTAATGGGTCTTCCAGTTTCTTGGTGATTCCTTTCTATTCAGTATTGTCTACCAATTTTCTGGCAGTGTACTCTATCCCATAAGCCAGATCACTAAAAGAAAAAAAACAACCAATAAAACAAAAAACAACTGTATCTGCCCTAGTATGAATTGCTGAGGGGCACTACAGGCAACTGAAAATTAGTTGGATTTTGAACCATTGAACAAAAGCCTTTGTTTCTAGCAGTCTATCTGATTTCTACTCACCTGCTTCTCAACTTCTCCACTTTGAACATAAAGTTAGCTTGGGTGAACATGTTAAAGGTCTTGCTTAAGTCAAAATGTAGAACTGCCACTGTTTCCTCTCCAGGTACTGAACTAATTTTCCAGTTGTAGAAAATAATCATATTAGTCATAAATAATTTGTACTTCATAAATATATGCTGTCCACTTTCAATCTATTTCTTGTCCTTCATATGCTTGGAAATGGCTTTCAACATGGTTTGCTCTACAATCTTCAAAGGGACTGAGGTTAGACTGATAAGCTTGTAGTTCCCAAGATCCTCTTTCTTCCTTTTTCTGAAAATCAATGTGATATTTGCCATCTTTCTTTCATCAAGTGTCTCCCTTGATGACCATGATCTTTCAAAGATGATAAAGGCTTGATGATGTTATCAGCCACCTTTTGTAACACCCCTTGATGTATCTTGCCTGGACGTCTCTTTATCCAGTTATAAGTGTTCCCTAATACTATCTTCCTCCACTGTGGGAATGCTTCACTCCCTCTAGGCTCTGCTAGTAGTGTCAGAGGAAGCCCAAGAGCAAACTTTAGTGATTAAAAAAAGGCAAAGAAGTCATCAAGTACATTGACTACTCCATGTTCTTTGTCACTATCTCCTGCCCCATGGAACAGTAGCCCTCAGTTTTGGTGTAGGTTTCCTTTTTCTGCCAATATCCATATAGAAGTCCTTCCAGTTGCCTTTTACGTGTTTCAGTAGTTTCAGGTCCAGATAATTGTTGGAATTTTGAGAGTCTTTTCCATCATATTCCCTGACTTACTTCCTCATTGTTATCTAAGTCGTCTCTTCAGGTCATTTTAAAGCTCTCCTCATTAGATCAGCAAGCCTGCTGGAAAAGATGCTCTTTTCCCATTTTTTTCAGGTGGATTGTGGGTTAACCTTGGTTAACTGTGGTGGGTTAACCTTGACTAAATGACAGGTGCCCACCACGCTGCTCTATCCCTCCCTTTCCTCAGCTGCATGGGAGGAGAGAATATAACAAAAAATTAATGGGTTGAGATAAAGACGGGGACATCACTCAAGAATTACTATTATAGTCAAAACAGACTCGACTTGGGGAAATCAGTTTAATTTATTACCAATCAAATCAGAGTAGGACAATGAGAGGTAAACCCAAATCAGCTTCTCCCTATTCCTTTCTTCTTCTCAGGCTCAGTTTCACTCTCAGTTTCTATACCTTCTCCCCTCAAGTGGCACAGGGGGAATTGGGGTTGCAGTCAGTTCATCAGACATTGTCTCTGCCATTCCTTCCTCTGCTCCAACATGGGGTCCCACCCATGGGAAACCTCATCCACAAACTTCTCCGATGTGGATACCTCCCACGGGTTGCAGAAATGCACCAGCGTGGGTCCCTTCCATGGGGTTACAGTACTTCAGGAACAGACTGCTCCAGCATGGGTCCACCACGGGGCCACAAGTCCTGCCAGCAAACCTGCTCCAGTGTGGGAACTGCTCACTCCATTGGTCCAAATGTCCTGCCAGGACACTGCTACAGCACAGGCTTCCCATGAGATCACAACCTCCTTTGGGTATATCCACCTGCTCTGGCATGGGATTGGTCCTCCATGGACTGCAGGTGGCTATCTGCTCCACCATTAACCTCCATGGGCTGCAGGAGGACAACCTCTATGGTCTTCACCACAGGCTGCAGGGGAATCTCTGCTCCAGCACCTGAAGCATCTCCTCCCCCTCCTTTTTCACTGACCTTGGTGTCTGCAGAGCTGTTGCTCTTACATATTCTTCCTTCTCTCTTCCAACTGCTGTTGAGCAGCAGTTTTTTCATAAAAGCATGGAATCATAGAATAATCCAGGCTGGAAGGGACGTCTCAAGGTCATCTAGTCCAACCCCCTACCATAAGTACCATCTGCAACTAGATCAGGTTGTCCAGAGCCACATCTAACCTGGCCTTGAATGTATTCAGGGATGGGGCTTCTACCACTTCTCTGGGCAACCTTTTCCAGTGCTTCACCACCTGCATTATAAAGAATTTCTTCCTTATATCCAGTCTGTATCTCCCCTCTTTTACTCCTGTCACTAGAGGCCCTGCTAAAAAGTTTTTCCACATTTTCTTATAGGCCCCCTTCATGTACTGGAAGGTCACAATTAGATCTCCCCAGAGCCTTCTCTTCTCCAGGCTGAACAACCCCAACTTTCTTAGCCTATAGGAGAGGTGCTGCAGCCCTCTGATCATTTTTGTGGCCCTCCTCTGGACCTGCTCCAACAGGCCCATGTCTCTCCTGTGCTGAAGCCTCCAGAGCTGGGTGCAGGACTCCAGGTGAGATCTTACTAGAGAGGAGCAGAGGGGCAGAATCACCTCCTTTGACCTGCTGGCCACACTGGTCTTGATGAGGACCAGGAGACAGTTGGCCTTCTGGGCTGCAAGCACACATTTCTGACTTGTATCTAACTTCTCATCCACCAGGACCTAAGTCATTCTTGGCAGGGCTGCTCTCAGTCCTGTCATTCCCCAGCCTGTATTGATGCTGGGGGTTGCTTTGCCCCATGTGCAGGACCTTGCATTTGTCTTTGTTGAACTTCATGAGGTTCACCTGGGCCCACCTCTCAAACTTGTCCAGGTCCCTCTGGATGGCATTCTGTTCCTCAGGCGTGTCTGCTGCACCACTCAGCTTGGTGTCATCCACAAACTTGCTGAGGATGCACTCGGTCCCAGTGTCTATGTCATTGATAAAGATGTTAAAGAGTATTGGCCCCAATTCAGACCCCTGAGTGACACCACTCATCACTGATCTCCATATCTCCAAATCTCTCTCTGATTTTTCCTTTCTTAAATATCACAGAGCTGCTACCACCATTGTTGATTGCCTCAGCATTTGCCAGTGGCGGGTCCATCTTGGAGCTGGCTCACACTGGCTCTGTTGGACATGGGGGCAGCTTCTGGCATCTTCTCACAGAAGTCATCCCTTTAGCTGCCCCACTACCAGACCTTGCCACGCAAAGCAAATAGAGTGCCCATGCAGCAGTTCTTATTCCTTGGAAGAGACAAAGCCCTGTTACACCAGCTGCACAGCCAGGTATTGACCTGCAAGATGTTTCCACTCCTGCCTAGCTGAGCCTTTCTCCCTGGCAGGATTGAAGTGAACATCGTTTTGGCCTCTACACCCTTAATCTAGATCCCAGAGCTTTGTAATCACTCTTGATGTGTTTAAGGTCATCTTTTGCAGTATTATTGATACCCGCTGGATGAACAACGTGTTGTGGAAGTCAGAGAATTGGATAAGTCTTAGTAGTCTCTCCAAAGCATCCTGAGACCCTAGGAAGCAGCAAGTGTGGTCAGTAGATGAGTGACACCATCCTCCACGGGAAGGAGTCTTCAATGTCTGTGACACAATTTTTCCCCTCGGGGTGACAATTGCTTCAGGCTCATCCGGCTCTGATGCTCTTATTGAATGTCTTGTTCCAATTTGTCTCTTCCTAGAGCATTTTAACTGTTCTGTAACTGCAGATTAGCAAAGCAAATTTCCAGCTTCTCCCATTTTTGGATGGAGACATCCACAACTCTTCTAAGTGTAGTCGCTTTTTGTCCTTTCTTCCTTGCATCATGGGGCTTAGGTTCTTACTCTGCGAGATCTGTGTGAAAACCTAGTCAATCTCTTTTTCAACTCCCTTGGTAGAATGCAGTCTGCTTAGTGCTGCTTACAGCTTCTTCACTTGGTAGCTCAGTGCCCACACCACAGTTCACGTCCCACTGGTCACTCAGCAGTCTCAGAGGGAGGCACCTTCCTTCCCTGCAGCCCAAGGCCTGGAGAGTGATGTCCCTCTGGACTGAAGCATCTGATATGTCAGTAGTTGCTTCAGAATAGCTGCTTCAGCTTCTCTTGGAGACCATGCTCTGTGGCACACCAACACCTTCATTGCACAGTCTCAAATAGTTCTGTGCTGCTTTGAGCAAATTTTCTGGGGCCTCTTTGTTCTTCACTGAGATAACCATTTTTGACAATTGCTGCATCTCTGGTAGCTGCCTTTTTTGCTCTACTCATTATCTTTAATATTACTAGTCACTGAATCCAAGTAGTTGGTACTGGAACTCCTTTCAGTAATTTAAGAATGCAGGGGTAAACACACTAAGTGGTTCCAGGAGTAATAAATTGGGATTAAGACAGTAAAATGGCAGGAAGGAAATGGAATGCATTTCTTAGGCAATCCTGTAAATCAAAGACTGCCAAGACATGGAAACATTTTATTCGCTTGAATTTAAGATTAGTTTGTAGTAACTGGAAATAAATATTCCTGGCAACTTCACTTTCTTTTCCTTGTCATTTCCCTTGGCCTGTTTCCATTTATTTGATTTTTTTTTTCTTCCCCCACTGTAGAGGTCAGTACAATTATGGTAGTTCTTTTTACTGATCAAAGCAAATTTGTATTATTCAAAGACTTACAAACCAGGCTTAATTTGCAAATCTAAGCAGATTGATTTTTTATTTTTTTTTTCAGAAATATGCTGAGTCTCAAATTAGAATGATATATTCAATTAGTTAGAATTATACTTGAAATTCACTTTTGCAAATATGAAATGGAAGTTAAAAAGAGTCAGAACTTATTCAGGCATAAATTTCACCTACAAAAAGGATGTTATGTCTGGTTACAAGTATACATCAGTACTCTGTAAGGAATCATAAGATTTTTTTGAAGGCTTTATTTTTTTCAGTTTTTTTCTTTTTTTTTTTTTTTTCATCAATTTAATGATGTCAGGGACCAAATTTACATTCAAATGTATTTTGTAAAAATGAAAGGTATATAATTTTTGTTTGTTTGTTTTCTTTGCTTTATTGCTCTCAGTTTACCATATCTAGACTTTCTAGCAGTAACTCTTTACCTTCCCTTAAAATGCTGATCTATTTTTCTTGTGGTTTTCCTTTATACTGTACAAAAGAAATAACAAGCTTTCTCTCTGTGTGTATTTTGAACTATAACAGTTGCTTGTGCTCTAGTACTAAGTGATAACTTTCAGCAACATATCTGTAACATTTTTATACATATTTTAACTTCTGTGAACAGGGAAGATCGATTAAAATATGGGAATAGGAAATAAGCTGAATTTACTTAACGTTGGTTTGGTTCCAATTATAAGGCTAGGTTCAGCCTCCTTAACTTCATGAATAGTCTGAGAAATTTTTTACGAGACTCTCAACTACAGATTTAACTTGTGTTTGAAAGAAAAGATATGTATTAGGTTGAAGGTGCTCTTTCACAGGCAGAAGGAAACAAAATTCAGTTTATGTGAATTAGGAAAAGAAGAAGTAGCTTCATAACACTGTTTCTTTTTACCTCAGTTCCACGTAAAGTCTTTCACATCAATTTCTTAGTCTTGCCCTGAAGCAGGAAAGACCATGCTGAAAATTCTCATCAGCCTGACAATGTGAAAGAGTTTCTGAACAAACAAAAGTAGTAAAAACACAAAATGAAGTGACAGCACCCTGACAGAATGACAAGTAACGCATTGTCTAAGGAATTAAGGCAAATTGGAAGCAATACAGGGACAAAAATCTTTGTTTAATGGTAACAAAGGGCTGACTTACGTGCAAATATTCTTTATTTCTACATTGCTCTGCCCCCATTTCCTCTTATACTCTTGACAAAGTGTCCTTCTGATGTAACTATATAAATGGAACCAGATGGAGTTCCCATTTCCCTGTATGAGATTTTCCTTGTGTAGAAATGTGGAAGTAGAGACCCTAGATATTATCAAGCTGGTTCTTAGAAAAAAGGTAGCTTTTCAACTCTAATCATATATGTCAAAACTCACAAATAATTACGGCACTAGATAAATGAAAACATCTGGTAGGAAACATGCAGGTAGGACTTTTCTGATCAAGTGTAGAAGTCTATTTTTACTCTCCATAATTGGGCAGTATTATGGCAAGGTCATCTCATCCTAAATTAGATTTCTAAAATAAAGCAAAGGAATCCCACTGTCCAAGTGCTAATTTTGTGGTATTGATTCTAAAGCGAATCTAGACAACTTAGCTATAAACCCATATACTGTACAAGTGTTAAGTTAAATGACATGGACTCCCGTCCTGATGCAGTATTTTAAAGCATTTTTAAAACAGAAATCAAACTTTGAAGTAATATATCATCAGCAGCTTATCTTGCACCATCAGCTTTCCACAGAATGGATATTATTTTAAAAAATCTAAAAGTTACAGAAGTTAATATTGTCTTGACTATCCTAAGTGAATACTTACAAGTGACTCAGTTTAGATGTTATATGTAGTTGATAATACATGCTGCAAACAATTTTTTTCTGACTAGTTCCTTTCTATCATCTTTATAAGTTCTGGGGAAATAATTTTTAAATAAAATGCAATTTTCCTGCCAATTCAGAAGATTAGCCAGCAACATAATTATCTGATTAATTATTGTTTTCATTGTGAAAGAAGTCACCTTTGAGGATGAATTGGCTCAAAGATGAAAGGCTGTATATTTGACATACACTCTTGTTGCTTGCTGGTGGAGTGCCAAGAAATCTATTTTGGTCTTGTCTCACCAGCCCACTTTAATCACTGTAAAAATAATTCAAAGGATCAGCCAGTGCCTAGCTGACATAGGGCAAGGGCCTTGAAACAGATATAGAAAGATCCAGTTAAAACACTACAAATAATTTGGTTTTATCTTTCTTGTGTTGCTGGTAAAAGACAAAGTAATATTCAAGATTATCAAGCTTTCAAGTAAATCAGAAAAAGCTTTTTGATTTATTTTTTAATGTCAAACTACTAAATATAAAATGTTTGATTGCTCTTATAGGAAACAATACCTCTTGAAGTACTTACCAGAAAGTGTTTCCTAACAGCCATAAGAGGTAGCTCTTAATTAACCTTTACAGTAACCTTGCCTTGTAGTTAATTAAACCTGTATAAACCACACTAGCTTAATTCTGAATTCTAAATTTACAGTGATCAAAATGGTGAAGATAAACACCTTTTGGAGCTTTCAACTGACCTTGTAATTTAACATTGTCTAGCTTTTATTTTGAATATAAACTTTTAAAGAAACAGTGCCTCCATATTATGGCTTATTCAAAGTGTATTCAGGCAGTCATTATTTCTAGAGCAATTTGATGGCAGTTACCTCTTCCTTACTGTGACAGGTACCTTGAAATACGTATATATCTACATTCATACACACACAGACATGCATATACATATATATATATACATGTTTGGCATACAGATATAGGAATAGTCTTTAGATAGTCTCCCAGATGGGAATACAAATTCTAATGATCACCTATACCATTACAATTAGAGGTAAAATACAACATTTAAATCTTTATACTGGACAAGCAAAGATACCAAAAAACTGTGTTTGAGACTATGTGAACAGGAGCATTTATTTATTCAAAAAACAGTGAGACCTCAGGACCAAGCCAGCAGATCCACCTGCAATTCAGGAACTAAAGTATGTTGATGTACAATCAACTGTTAGGCATTTGTATTTTCTTTCCTATCATGATCTAACTGTGGCACCCCAGGGAATTTGGAACTTGCTCAGTTAGCCTTCTCATGCCTATAAATGCTCATGTTCATCTACTTTCTCTGCCTCTGCTTTATTCATCAAAAATTGCAAAAATCTATTTTGTTGTAAGCAAACGCAGCATGTTCACTCCTGAATAGCGCTTCTTCATCTCCATCAGGAAAAAGTCAGCAAGCCATATGAAAGGATAACCATAAGAGAGTTGTGACTGGGGTACATTCTAATTCATTTTATTTAAATAAAAAAAAATAATTAAAAAGTACAGTACCATTGATATGTAATTCACCAAAGAAGGTACAGGTTACTTTTTTGTTGTTGTTTTTTAATCTTTTCATAGCTATCTTCTTACTCCAAAGCTTAAAGCAAAATATCTTATAAGACATATGCATTGTTTCATGACATAAATCCTCAGAAGTTTCTATATGTTCAGATAAGGCTGATCTGGCTTGGTTTCTAAATGGAACCTCTGAGATTTTAAGCAAAAACTGAATGGCTCACTTTTTATCCAGGTCAAAGTGTTTTCAGTGAAAGTATTAACATGATCAAAGAGAACTAATAAAATATATAAATCAATACTTTTTAAGTGTTACTTTTTAATCAGTTTAATTTTATTTTTTTAATGATAACTCTGTTAGATGCTTATAGCAATTTTTCCCATTTTGATTGGGTTGTTTTATATCAGTTCATGATATTAAGTAATCTTATTTTATTTGCTGTCAATTTTTGCCCCCTACAAAAAAAAACCAAAACAAGCCAAAAAAAGCAAGCAAACAACAGAGCTCTTCTCTATCCAATGCCTCATGAGTATTTGAACAGTAGCCACACAAGGATTCACATGTTGTAAATTTATACATATATTACATCTATACTGATACTCTGAGCTAAAGTCAGCACCAGTGACAAATTGTCTCCTCAACAATATTCTACAGATTGCTGATAATAGTAATTTTATAAAGAAATAAAACATCTTACACTGATGGTAGCTAAATAAAAGCCTTGGTGTACTTTATAAATATGTATCATACACAATAAAGCTTGAGGTGTTACACATCAGTTATCACTAGTCTAGTGTAGAGTGGAATGGATTATTTACGATCTACAATATAAGCGCAAGCTCTTCTAAAATATCTTTTCAGCCTTACCAACGAGGAGGACTCAGTTTCATGAGTTCTCATAGGAAAATTCAGGTTTATCCCTTGCACAGTGTAAAAGATTCAGCTAAAATTTGCCTCAAAATCTGTAGACTGCAGTGTTCACAGGTTCCATGCTGGGACAAACCTTTATTAATGAGCAAAGATTTTCTCAATCAATATTAGGAAATATTAAGTATTGACTATATTGTGATATTTTAATTCAGACTTTTATAGAAGAATGCACTAAAAAAAGCAAGTCTTTTGAATTATTTTCTTTATCTCCTGTAACATCTGCATGGGAGTATATGGTAGGAAAGAAACAAAGTGTATTGTTGGATTCTGATGTAGTAGAATGGAATTCTACATCCATAAATATCTGCCACATAGACTGGAGTTTGCATGTAGCGGTCTTTCATTTCTCTGCTACTGTGCTGTAAAATAATTGTGTAGTCTCCCAGGCTGTATTTACATCTACCCACTGGACATGCTGCAGTGAACTGGAGGGATTAGATCCTCAGGTAGCCCATGTCAGTCACCTGGAAATACATCGAGTTTCCAATCATGAAAGGGAGGACAAAGAACAAGAAAGGTGGAAAGAAGCCTTCATCTTGATAAAAGCACTTGGTTTTATTAAAGGTTCATGCTAAGGTCACAGTTTGAAATTGCTGTGCCAAGAACTCTCAGTAACTTTGGTATCAAGAAGATTTAGTGCTATGCTGACAAAAATAAAGAAAGAGTGACTATAAACAAGCTACATCAAGAAAGGAAGGCAAGCTAGTGGAATGGGGAGAAAAGGCTTTTATCTTAAAACATCTTCAAATTGAGTGACCACAGGACTTAATCTGAGCTGGTCACAAAGATGTAGAACAGGAAAACTCTCATCCTGCCCAAAATTCTTAATGAGAAAGTCAGTATTACTCAATCTTTCTTTGCTGCTTTGAACAGGAGTGTGCATCTGCCTCCTTCCACCTACAGCTCATAAGAAGGATGGGACGGACAGCTTCTATATTTGTTATGCATTAATTTGCTTCAATAGAACAAGAGTTCAAGTGACCTCTCTTCTCCTTTGATTAACTTATCAGCTTGGCAATTTTTCTTATGATATTTTTAATCTATGTGTTATTGTGAATTTGTGATATAAATAAAATGATCTTAAAAAAATGCTTCTTGAATGTCAGCATGGCCATTCACTACCCATTCCACACACTGGAAATCTCACTAGAAATTCACATTGTTGTGTTTAATACATGGATCTGCTAAATTGATAAAAGGTCAGGAAAATCAGTTCTTTATAGACTTCTGTTTTCATTGCCAGGCTTCTCTCATGGGTTGGTGAGTGAACTATATTTTGTTTATTTTCTGCTGTTAATATTCCTTATTTTTGATCAGATCCCAAAGAAACTTTGCATGAAGTTTTCAAGTCACCTGAATAATTTTATAGAGAAAATTCATTTGGATATTTGAGAATTACCTGTAACACACATTATTTTAAAATGTATGAGCTCTTTTAAAATCTTAGCAAAACAAAGCAGTCATGTAGCTCCTGATTTCAAAATATATGTTTACCTACTTAAAAAATGGAGCTTTTTGAGGGGGGCAGGGTGTTACTGTTTTGGTCAAATGACAATCTTCCTACCAAGCTAACCTGATGCTAATAGGGATCTTTCCAAACATTTCGTTTGGCTTTATGTCATCTCTTTAATACATTTACAGATAGAAAACATTATATATTGAAATAAGTATTCCATTGTGATCAAAGAAAACTTTGTAAGGGAACAAAAAACTGTTAGTGTTTAGAAAAAAAAAAAAAAAAAAAGGAAATCAGGAATTATATCTTGAAGATGTAGTAAAAGGAAATATTTTCTCATCTTAACATGTGAAAGGGATATAATGTTACACTAAGATCCATCATAAGAATTCCATATTTTCCACCTGTCAACACTGAATATCATTACATGTAAGAAAATACTAAGCATAAGTTATTGACTTTTTTTCTCTGCAATTCTTAAATATTTACTATGTGATAATATGGGAAATTTTGATGCAGGATGAACGATAATGTAATAGTTGTCAAAAGTTTAAATCATAAAAGCCAGCAATGTCTCAAATGCCTTTGATAATTGACCCAACAGATATAGTCTTCCCTGTAGGTTTAAACGTATGACAGAGTTTGCCGTGTACTGTCCAGAAAGAATGTTTTATTGACTAGTTAGAAAATCCACCAATGAGGTCACAATAGTTATGAAGCATTGTGTGAACAATAATAAGTATAATTTTCAATTCTACTGAGTTGCTGAGCAATAACAACAAAAAAACCCAAAAATAAATAAATAAAAGATAGACAGAAAATAAAATAAATCAGGCAAGAAGAAATAGCATTGCTCCAACAATCAGCCATCACAACAAAGATAAATCTCTTGGAAACAAATCAAAGCTGACGTGGAAAAAACAAAAAACACAAACACATAGAATAAAACATTCATAAGTTTGTTTTAACACACTAGGGAGCCCTGTGAGTTTTATAATTCACTTCAGTGAGAGTAGAATTAAAACAAGGGACAAGCTCTTAGATGTAGTGAGACACGTCATTTGCTAACTGCCAGAATTTAAACACCATACTAATATTCGACTTAACTGCCCTCTTTTCCTGCATGAGTTGCCTTTAGCAACTTAGAGGCAATATGTCTTCTGCTTTAGACATCTGACATCAGTAAATGATTATCAGAGCAGTCTAGAAATATTGTCTAGGTTTCTCTTACAGTGTTTTCCTAAAAAAGAAAGGCAAGTCTCAAGCATCTGAAGAGTAATCAAGACCGAAATAACAGGATATCCTGGACACACAACTAGGTCTGAACTTTCACTTCTCTGAAACAGATACACCTGACTAATGGCCACACATTGGGCACCTCCATCCTGAAGATCTTTCTCAAAAGGTGGGCACACAGTACGGTGCAGCTGAATCTTTTCAAAATTATTGCATTTTATCTTTTAGAATAGCAGCTACAACAGCTACAGGTTATAGGTCCACATAGTTCCTGTCTTTTAGCAGGTGTCCTGGCTGTGAGGAAAAGAAACATCCCCCTCTTAGTTATAGTGCCACTATGTCACAGTGTGGTAGCAAATCAAAATGAATAGTCTCAGATGGCATATAAAAAGCACAAGCACTACTCCATAGCTGAGTGATTAGAATTTATATTAAGCATGCTCTTCCCTTGCAACATCAGCGGAGTTACTTGTATTGGGTGCAGGTGCTCAGGTGCTGGCAGCATGGGGATGCATGGGTGGCTGCTGTGAGGAGAGGATGAGGCTGCCCAGTGCTGGAGACCAGCTGCTTCCAGCTGTTTCCAAAGGGCCCACCATAGGGCACAGCTGAGCCCAGCAGCCAAAATGGTGGTGGCTCAGGGAAAATGTATTTAGGAAAGGGCAGAAGACACTGGAGAGAGATAAAGGAGAAGAGCAAAAAAATGAAAAACAGCAGAGGGAACACCAAGGTCAGAGAAGGAGGAGGTCCTTCATGTCACCAGAGCAGATGTCCCATGAAGCCTGTGTAGGCTTCACTGTGGAGCAGTGGAAAGGTGTGAGAGGAAAGGGGGGGCAGAGAGAAACCACTATGTACTGCCTGTAGCCCACCCTACCACCCCCTCTTTTGGGTCACTCATTGCCTCACTGAAGGGACTGAGTGTGACCTGAGATGAAACCAAGGGAGTGAAGCCAAGTTTAGAAAGGGGGGGGGTG
>JMFS01122989.1:0-62614 GCA_000699545.1 Podiceps cristatus
GGTTACTGTTTGGGGTTAAACCATGACAACACTGCTTGCCCTCCCATGGCTGTTTTCTATGGAATCGTGCAGGTTTGTTAGGTTCAGCACAAGGTAGGCAAGTGGTAGTTAAGTCAGACTACGTGTCATGTGGATCTATGTCCTCTATTAAGGTTCCCGAGATAGAATTTAGCCCCTT
Organism: Podiceps cristatus; assembly: GCA_000699545.1. Taxonomy (NCBI): domain Eukaryota; kingdom Metazoa; phylum Chordata; class Aves; order Podicipediformes; family Podicipedidae; genus Podiceps; species Podiceps cristatus. The sequence goes on from JMFS01122989.1 coordinate 179, forward strand.
GCTCCCTGTGGATTTAGTCAACAGTTTGTTTTCCAGCAGTTCTGTTTTGTTATGGTGTTAATTTTCATTGGTTATTCTGCTAGAGAAAGGGCTGTGTTCATGTTGCAGGTCAGGCTAAATCACAGCATCTCCTGGCTTTGTGATTTCTGAGTGTCATTGTAAACAACTTGCCTTCTGTAGAAATGACGGCTTTGCTGAGGTCTGTCCTCTGACCTGACAAGTGTATTCTTCATGGTCACTGTATGCTCATTCGTTTGCCACTGAGGACGTGTGAGCTTGTTCGTTTAATGGCTTCTTGGACTCTGCCCCACACACGTTATTGTACACTTCTTAACATGGCTTGTGTCACTAATTTGCTGTTGTTTCTGAAGAGCTGACTGTAACTGACACAAGTAACCTATGTAAGCCATGTGCATCCTCTGTCAACTCTGAAAAATCTAGAGCATTCTGATAGAAAATGTAATATTGGCATAAAAATAAGGTTTAGTTTCACGAGGTGTTTGCTATGCGAGTTGTGTTCACTGGCATATGACCAACACATGTAGTGGTTTTTTTTATTTTATGGAGTTGGAATTAGAAGTAACTTAACTTCTCTGTGAAATGCTCATCAGTTCTACATGAGTCTTAACCACACCCCTTTTAAATTGTCTTCCTAAATTCATGCTGAAGGTCATTAAAACAAATATAGTGGGTTATATAGGAAATGAATCATTATTTGTAAATATATGTACTTGCTTCTGTGTATCTGAAAGAATGATGGCAAAATATAGCAGTAGCAACAAGAGTAAACACCACAAACCAAAGATCTGAGGAACTTGCACAGCAGTGAGGTACTCAGGCCCCAGCTCCTGGAAGGGGGAGGCAAGTTAGTGCTGGCGATCAGATTTGTCCTTTCTGTGGACATAGTGAGTAGCTGTAAAGTTGTAAATGGAGGTGTGAATTTCTTATATTTGTGTGTTGGGCATGTAGAATCAATGGTGAGGATGGAAAAGTTGATAGCTCTGTTAAAAGTTACAAAAGTTTTAGTTAAGCATGAAAAGTTTTATTTTTAACATGGATTTTGAGCTATCTGAAATTCTGTGGTAATGGGACTTGGTAAATAGTCCTCATGCACTTGCTGAATCTGTACTTTATTGGAAGAAAACCCATCAGTTGGCAATTTTAGAACTTGCATACATCAGCTTGCCCATCCTGTACGCTATTTGTTTTTAGTATCTTTAGTTTTGTCCTGTTTAGAGGGGGGGGAAAAAAAACCCTGTAGCATTTGTCGTGATTTTCTGCTGCAAGTCAGCCATGCAGCTCCAGAGAGGTAGTTTCTTTTGTCCCATCAGCAGTGGTGTGGTTTTTTTTTTTTTTTTTTAAAGCCCCAAATTAAAAATAATAATAATAAAAAAAATCAGCTTGCACCTTGCACTATAATTGACTCTGCTTTCTTTCACAAGCAGAGTGATGTGAGCAGATAATGTAAGCTGTTCTGCTAAAGCCGCATCCCAAAGAAGCCTTCAGGTGAGGGGAGGAGATATACAGATAGGGGTTTAATTTCTGAAGTAATTTTAGTAGCTTTTTATTTGAAACTAGGCAACAGACTTAAAGTTATCGGAAGTGGTACTGACTATGTAAATAGTTTGGCCAGTCTAATGTGTTACAGGCTCTCTGGAAGAAGGTGAAACTGATCTTTTCAGGAATTCAGGTCTAGTTTTGTCAGGTACAGAACAAATTATTGTGCGCTATTAACAGTTCTCCAAAAACTTTAACAAACTTGGAGCTATGTTGACTTGGAGTGACCTGTTTAGGCAAACTATGTAAAATGGAGAGATTTAAAAAAATTACTTTTATTTGTAGTTAATAATTGAGAGGTCAGGTTTTCTTCCCAATCTTGAAGCAAGCTGGAGTAAGCAGTATAGTTGATAAGCAACTACAGTGCAGATAAGCAACCCTCTAAAGACCACATCAAAGGAACGTGGTTTTGACCTCACGGAGAAGGTGTATGGAAAGAACGTGCTTAACTATATATACAAACCCGTCTGTAGTGTATGCTTGCCCAAGAGGCAGCCAACTTGATTTATTTCTTAGAATTAATTTAATCCCAACAAAGTTTGAGTTTTGTGAAGTTGAGGGCCACTTGCCCTATGATCCCCTCATACTGATGCGTATCTGCCTCACCAGAGAAGCCTGCGCAATGCCTGCGGGATGGTAAAACGAGGAGCAAGACTGCAGTATCCGTCTGAATTACATTAACCACGCTGCACATCACGTAAGGCTTTGCAAATAACTATTTCCTAGGGTGATGGTAGGAAAGTGGTTCCAATGTACAGGGCTCTTTTTGAACATGTTAGTTTTATGATGGAAGATAGATGAAACATCCTATTTACTTAGTTGGCTTCTTTATTAGAAGAAAACCTGAAGTTTTTTTGAAACACCAGGAGTTAAGACCCACCCTATTTGACCAGCTTCTCTAGTGTCAGTGGGAGGGAGTAGGCAAGTTAGATGCTGTTAAGCTGTTCTGTTTGATGCAGTCCCCATTATGGCACGTTTAAAGTATTGCAAAATTTATAATTTATGCTTGCAAATATTGTGTGCAATTTTCCTTCCGCTAAATGTCTAAATCTGATTTAACAAAATAAAATTTTAGATGGGCTCCTAAATTACCATTGCTTGTGACCTACTCTCTGAAGTCAGAATTTTATTTGTAAAGGTACAGTGCAATCGGAGGGGAGAGGGTGATTTGCAGAAGTTTCTTTTCTGTTGTATATAAACTGACTTGCTATTTGAAATCTGTTAAATTTACTGTTTTGTCACCATATCTAAAAATATTATTTTACTTTTGTATGTTAAAAGTATTAATTAAGAAATAGGAATTTCTGCATTGGGCTGTGAATTAATAGTAAATTGCTTTAAAGAAATATCTAAGTCATTCAGCTACTAATTTTTTATCATTTACTTATGTTTATCAATGTAAAACATATAAAAGAACAAAAATCAGAAGTGTTACTTTTTTCAGGGGTATTGCAGAGTTTATATTTTGCAATGCTTGCTGCTAAATGATGTCAGTGAATTGAAATGTTACAACTTTCTCACTGTCCCTTCAAGTGGAAGTATGCGTTCACAAACTGAATGTAGTCTGTAGTCTTTCATTTTGGTTAATTGCTGTAAGATGATATACTCTTGAGACATAAAAAACCCTCCTTATTCTTTTTATCAACTATATTAGATCTTAAAAATGGAACTCATTAAAATTTTGGTCCCTTCTGTACAAATTAGTGATTTATGTCTTGCATATAAATAATTTGAGCTGTTTCTCTCCCTGTTAAAATAAAAGGTGGCTTTAATGAGTCACAGCTTTCATTTTAGTAAATTGTTCATGGGATAGGCAGGCTCAGGAGCAACTAGGTTAAACCAAGAGATTATTTGAAAAATCTAGGGCATGTGCGCTCTCTGCTCACTTGATTAGTTTTCATAATTCATCCTTGTTTCCACAGCAAAGAGCAGTGTAATACATGCAAACAAGAAGCTGTTTTCTTTCTTCTGTGCTCCTTTCTCACTGTAATTTTACTGGAGAATGTTAGCAAAATGGGGAAAAAGTCTTACAGTGTGAATGTTTAGAATGAATCTTGGTTTGTTTTGTAAAAATCCATGGGATCTATTTCAGGATATCTGTCTGTGACTCTGCCTCAGTTCTCTTCTGTTTGACTACAGGTGCATGAAGAACAGAGGAGATATTTCTGCTTATCAGAGATGATGTGGAGAGACACTTTGTGAGTAACTGATGTGCGTTTTTTAAAAAGTTGAAAATGCTAATACGGGAATTCCCGCCCCCCTGCCCATTTAGGAAAGCTATGAATAGAGCCCTTCATGGAAACCATAGACAAAGCCAATTGCTGACATAAAGAGCTGCAAAATAGAGCAATAGAATATATATGGTTTCATTAACAATTAACCATGAGACCTAACTTTTCTATAGTGATCAGTCCAAAGGCTGAAGTTGGCTGTTGAATGTGTTCTAGACATCAGTAAAAACCCCTGACATTGGGTACCTAAGTAACCTTTAGTACTGTTAACTCAGTGCTCAACTCTTCTGTCAAGCTTACAGGTGCTACCTATTCTCCATGACAGGTTATGAGCACTTTCTCCTTGTCTAATTTTGATTGGAAATCTGATATATTTGCTATAAAGATGATGAGAATAGTAGCAGTCAATAGAAGCTTTCCTGAAATATTCTGGGAGCGTGCAACTAAACAGTGTTCCCAAAACATCACAGGAGAGGAAGAACCTCTATGACAGACTATAACTGTACCTAGATAAGCGCCTAAAGGATTTACTTTTGTGACAACAAGGTCATTTTTTATGATCACAATTAGGTGATACGATGTCATCAGCCAGCTCTTTCCTTTGGGGCAATTAGACCCAGTGTTTGTGTGGTGGTTTTTTTTTTTTTCTTCCCCAAAATTTCCAGTAACAGTTGAGTAGCATGTTATTTTAGGATTTTCCATGATAGTCTTGCACTTTTTTTTAAAAGTATAATACGAGTAATGTGGTGGTGAGTGCTTTCTCTTTAACCATAAGCTTTGATACTCTGGAGCTCCTGCTTTGTTCTAATGATAATTATAATGATAATTATCTAGGAGAATGGTGCCTTTGTCCACAACTTCAGTTCTTTTCTTAGCACTGAAGAGCTCAAGTTAGAAGAACTGCTTTTACCTCAGGCACCTTAATTTCTAAATTTATTTCATTTGGATTACTAATGCTACACTGAAAGTTTTGTTCTCCTGGAGCTGCTCTGGTCTGCCCCAAGACAGTTGTGTTTTGGCAGTCCCACCTCTGACCCAGTAAGTCAGGTAGGACTTGCTCAGGGGTCTGCTACTTGCTTAGGCTGCATCCTTCATGATTGACACCGTTAAGTGTCCCTGTTTAAATTCTCCAGACTCAACAATAGGCATTTCTGCTGTTTGTGATGAGGTGAGGGGATATGACTTGGTTTGGTTCAAATTCTTTTGTTTCAACTTTCTAGGCTGCTTCCTTAATCCAAGGAGGTTTCTCATAAGTAAAAATCTTTTACCTTTTTTTTTTTTTTTTTTAAACTCTTGATGTAGCTTTCTGGAAGGATGAATGAAGGAAGTAGAAGTTGTGTGGCCATCTCGTCTGTACAGGCGTCCATAAGTTTGTGCTTTAGATAGGTACAGTGTGTTAGATAAGTACAGTTGTATTTACTCGCCAGCTGGGTATCACTCTACAGAGCTTGGAAAAACTTGCAGTTTGAGAAATAACTTTTTTTAATAAGGTATCTTCCTTATAAATAGCTTAATAAAATTGAAACTTGATCTCTTTTTAACAAGAAATATAATTTAGGTATAAATATTCCAAGTATCAGTCTACAGACTCTTAAAATATTTTCATAGTGATGCCAAGTTACTGATAATACGTACATTTTTCTTGGAGTGTGTTTACAGATGTTGACTGTATTTTAGTGTGGTAATTTTCGGAAAAAGCTCTGTAAAAATAGACAACAGTTATTTTGTGGGGCTAGCATTTAATTTGTGGAGATGGTTTCTGTTAAGGACCTCTTAGTTGCATGGCAGTCAGCTTTCCAAAGCCTTCAGCATATGGCTGGGTCAGGTTGTGCTTCGATACTTAAGAGAGCGGATAAGGCTTACAGCCAGTGACACCCTCTGTGAACAGCGTTTCTGGATTTGCCTACATTGAGTCCTCTGTGTCAGCATTAGTAGCTGCAGTAACAGGTAATACCTATCTGGCTAGTTTCATTATTTTTTTATGGGATTATTGCAGGGGTCAACATGGGTAAGATATAATGGGATAGCTTGTGAATTGAATAGCGTTTAGTGCCTGTTGCAGGGTGAAGGTGCAGGAACTGGTTTCTTTTCCCAGTTCTACATGATCGTAACCTTGACTTTAACCTCTGTGCTGTAATAGCTCTTTCTGTGAGTGGGACTTATACAGTTATATAAAATTTGTGGGATGTTTAATGGATATTGCTATTTACCTGTTAGTGTGGGGTTTTTTTTATTGTGGTTATTAATGTGCACTTATGTGCAGGATTTCTTGTTAAAAGTGGAAAAATGTTCCACCTTTGAGTGCTCAAGCAGCAAGCTTTAAAGGACTTATAATATATACTGCAACTTAGTCCATCATGTTAAAAATAAGTCCATTAAATCTGCTAATAAAATGAGAATGTACAATAAAAGCTTTTTCATTTAGTAGTATTGACTTCTACATTCATAAGCTTCAAAAATATGAATTCCTAAGTATTCTGGATAATATTTCACTTAAAATTGTAGAAATAAGGTACTTCAACCAAAATGCAGAGATGCATTCCCCTTCCCTATGCTGTTTTTTTCCTGACAGGCTGAATGAGAGTACCTTGTCCTACTTGACATCTGCCCATGTCTGAGTAAGTCTAACTTGTACAATAGTAGTAGGTACTTGAGCTGTGCCCTTGGTAATCAGTAGATTAGGGGTGTATGTGACAAGTTGGACACTGAAGGGACATGCTGTATCTAAGCTATTCAGTTTCCTCGTGAATGGACTAATATGTTCCGCTGGCCTTTCCTGATCTTAGTAACCACATAAAGCTTTATGCTCTTAAAATAACTGACAGTCAGCAGCTGGTTTCTTACCAGGATTTTTTTTTTTACTGCTACTGGGGAGAAAGTGGGATCCAAATGTCATGAGTACTGTTGTCTTCCTGGAGATAATACAGTTGTTTTTTTAATTTAACCTGTATTTTGCTTGATTACTTCAGTGTGCTTTATTTTTAACACACAATGCTTATCTAATCAAACTTTTGTCAGCAGATTCTATTTCACCAGTGGGGATTTATTAAGTGTAGGTGGTGATGAATGAGCCTTATGCTGTATTTGTAGCCATAGGTGACTTATATTGGAGAAAGGCTTTGAGGGATGTAAAATGCAGGTGAAATGTAATACCTTTTCAGAACACTGAAGATGTAGTAAATCTGTAAGGACTCAAATATTTTAAGAACATGTTTACATCAAATTGAGTAGATGTTTTTGGGCCAACTAATAAGCCTCATAATATTTTGAGTCATCTTACCACAAATATGTAAGAGTTTACATTTGGTTCATTGTGCAAATCTAGGCATGAAACAGTTGATCAGCTGACTTACAATTCAAAAGAAGTTTTCATTTAAACCGATGCTTTGACACACACACCTCAGCATTGCAAAAATTCTGCTCTCTGCTACTTCACTTTCAGTATAGTACTTGTCCTTGTACAGTGCCCTGACCTGGTGTCACATGCAGCTGTTTGGGGAAACTGGTGAATTTCGGGTCCCTGCCCCATTTGTGAGAAAGATGTGATGCTGTGTAACAAGGTAGTTTTTTCATCCTTGCAAATCTGCAGGTAAAAGCAAACCTTGCTGGCAGTAGAGTAACGGCATTAAAGAATGGAAGGGGCAAGGGAGAACCCTTCTGCCACCTGTAACGCAAGTTATGCGCATGGGATTTGCCAGCCTGGTTCTTCACGGCTTACTGTCAGGCTGAAATACAGCCTGAAATGGTGGATGTGGCAAGAGGTGCCCCTTCCATTACAGTCTGGAGAGACGTGTCTGTGGGGTCTGGTGGCTGTGAAGTATTGGTGGGGAAGAGCTGCCTGTCTCTGCTCTTGGTGAGCCTCTTGGCTATCAAGCCATAGCAGATAGGCTGAGGGGTTAGTCTAGACACAGGGGTATAGGTTGGACGCGGTGTCACCCTCAAGGTGATCAGTGTGCAAAGACTCCCCGGTTTGCTTCAGATGAACTATAGAAATAATGTACAAGAGAGGAGGGACCTCTGACTCGTGGCTGACACAAACCAGTGGATTAGACTTTCAGTAAAGAGCGTGCTCCAGCTATGAGCCTGACTTAACGAGTGGATAAGCAGACAGGTCTGTCTTCAAACTTTTGTTACATAAATCTTTACATAAAATGCTACTCTGTGTTTGCCTTGAAATGTAACAATGATCCTGATGTTGTCAGACTTGTCACTGTTAAGGTTCAATCAGGAAGCCCATAACTGCCAAGAGATGGATTGACTTGAGAGCCAAGCGCTGTTAGGGCACAGAAGCTAGTGTACTTAGGCAATGAAATAATCTTGTTTTAGCTCGGCAGCACAGAAGCACGATTGTGCTCCTTCAAGTGCTATATAGAAGTTGAAATTGCTGAATGCTTTTGAGATTATAGGTTTGATTACATTAAGATCATATAAAGGTGTTTTCTTTCCCCATGTAACAGCTGTAGAGATGTATTTTATCTGTACAATGTCTTATTAAAGGTTGCTGTAGCTATGCAGTGCAACAGTTTGTATTCTGAGTCGATGGAGGTGTCATTTGAACTGTTTTGGGACATGTTTTAGGATGAGCAAAGCAGTAGATCTTTTGGAGCTTTACACTTTGCGCATTGGTAATGTTTCCATTACCAGCTTGCATCCTGCATGTTAGAGTGTATTTTTCACAAGCCGGATGTTTACTTTGCTTTGATAGTGCTCTGTTATGTGCTGTACAAGCTAGTTTTGCAGTAGAATAGTTTACATAAAACAAGAATTACTTGCACTGCTTTTAAATATGGTTTTGTATTATGGAGTTTAGTGTAGCGGATCCTGTTCTATTCAACAGTCCAACTTCCTTTCTAGTATATGCAGCTTACCTGGAATTATGCTGCTTGTAAAGGGCATTTCAGGAAGTCTGAACTGATCCAGCATAGGCTTACTGCCAAATTTTAATGAACTCCTGTGTGCAACATGAAGTGTGTTGGTTTTCTTAGTAACAGAAGCTTCCTTAAATTTTAGACTTTGGACAGTTTCACACAACTTCTGTTCTTAATAAGTCTCCTGCTTTTGCTTCAAGGAGCCAAAACTTAATATCTTTGATAACAGTATGTTGATTTTTTTTTTTATTTTTTTTTTGTTTTTTTTTAGTAGTAAGGAGCCCTGTTGTAGTGTCTTCTCAATTACAGAGAAAAATCCTTAGGGGATCTTTAAAATGTTTGTCTGATGCCCTCCCTAACACTTATAAGCAACTCTGACTCAACAGATGTTGCATCTGGGTGTTTGCAGATGGATCAGAATAGCCTCTGATGGACAGGCCTGAGTCTGCTGTTACGGTGCTAGCAGACTTCTTGGCAATCAGCTTGCTTCTCTAGTCGTGTTTAGTTTTGGTGGCTTTTGAACAGAGATAATCAGCTTTTTGTACGGGGTTTGCAAGAGACAAAGTGATACCTTAACAACTGCTGCCTGTGCTGTGTCAACCTTGAGCTCCTGGTTCCTTTTGCAAAGGCTTACGGAGAGTCTACCTTACTGGATGCAGTCTTGTGTTTTAATATAAACTTTTGTGTGGAGCAGATTTCTCATTTTCTACTTCATCCAGATGAACAACTGATTCTGTGACCAAGTTTAGATCTTTCATTCTTTTGAGTTTAATGATGCTATGCTTTTACTTAATTTTGTGTGTATGTGAAAATGCAGTGAAAATTATAGCTCAATATCTAGTTTGCAGAAACTGTCCTTAGATAATGTGTGGTTTGAATACTCACCTGACAAGCAATGCTGGTATACAACATTAAAACAAAACATCTTTCATCCAAAGTGCTTATAACTCAGAGTGCAAAGAGAGAGCAGGTGCAGATGGGGATCTATAGAAAAACCAAATGGAGGGACTAATAAGAAATAGTTGCAATGTATCAGCACTCTGACCAATGTCAAGTGCCATGTGTCATTGCTGGCTTGGTGATTGTTTTGAAGAACTTGTCAATTTTGTTAAGGCACCTTTGTGGTCATGTGAAAGAAAAGACGTGCTTGTTGGATGGCTTGCCAAAGGTTGATCTAATTAGGAGGAACAAATGTTGCAAAAACAGCAAAGATGAGCCCTGAAGGGCATTAGAAAGCAGTGTTTCATGCTTAAGTTGTGAGAGAAGCAGGAGTGTTGGATGCACGGTAGTACATCAGTGCAACAGTTCTGGAAGATACAGTTGTGTATTTGACAGTAAGTCTTTATACAGGCACTATATACGTGTGGAAGATGTCTTTTTCCCCAGTTTATCCTAATTGATTTGATGACATAAATTGATAAGTCATTTGTTTAAGGCTCTTGCTGGTCTGAATGTTCTTTAGAGAAACTGCAGCCTTGGTGTTTCCTATGTCTTCACTCTTGCCAAGGAAAAATATCTTGCAAACAAAACAGTCTTTCTTTACTCTGCCCAGCAAGCAAATTACCAGTCAGGCAAAATTGCACGTCCCTGGTGATGTAGTACTGCAGGCAAGATGAAAAGCATAAATGTAGATCTGTCCAAAGACTTAAAGTAGTATATGGGTAGGAAAAAAAAAAAAAAAAAAAAAAGTTTTTGGTATAAAGAGTTTCACATTCAGCTAAGGCTTTCTAATATTAAAATACCTGAAGACCTGATTAAAATTTTGAATCTCACTTTCATTCTTGATGCTTTCTTGGCAAAGAGAACTAGTAAAGTTCAGTAATTTTTTTTTAATATAGAATATTTTATTGTATGGAATGCTTTGTGGTTATGAAAGTGACTTAATGTTGCTCTTCCTTGGAAAGTAATTGCTTGTAACACACTTTCTTGAGAGACTTTTAGTGAAGAAAAAAGGAAAAGTAACCTCCATCTTCTCTACAACTACACTTTTGGTATTGGAATCTGATTAGATTCCTCTGAACCTTTTCTTCTCCAAGTTGACTAAAGATGAGTAACTAAATATGAGAACAATTCAATTTTCTCATTTCAGCTAAGTGTGAAGCAGGTTTCTGGAACATTGGGATAAAGGCTTTTCATTGAGATTGGTACTTTCTATATTGTCACTTTTTTGTCCATTTTTAACTTCAGACTTTTCAGTTAATGGGATTTATTGTTAAGTCGATTTTCTTTCTGCTGTTGTTGATAGTCTTGCCATATTTCTGTAAACCTCAAAAACTAGTATTGAAATGGACAGCCCGCAGATAATGTTGTGCCTGAATTAATTTTAGAAAGTGTCTTGTCTGCTCTGTGGCTTTCTGTGACTTCTTTTTCTTCAAACTAAAAGACTCGTTTTCCTATCAAAAACAAAAGATGAGCCCCTCAGATCTTCTGCAGTTATTTGCTGTAACTTCATTTGTTCTACCATGTTAAGCACACATCAGTGTGGCTACTCTCATCTAAAATTACATGTTACGTTTTATCTCCTTTGGTCAACAGGGGAGTTACTAACCTGGGCGGCATGGATCATTCTGTGCTCAGAGGGGAGGTGTCAGCAGTGCTTCATGACAGGTATGTTGCAAGTGCCCGAATTCCTGCAGGGATGTCAGTGGGGCTTTTTTCAGGATGGCAACCTGGAAACCCTTTCTTCCCATCTGGAAAACAGGAATTCTGGAAGAGCTAATTAGTGAGTGGTTTAAGTAACAAAAGGACATAGTGAGTTGTAAGCTATTTTGTTCATCAAATAATGGACTCTATGATTTTCAAAGCAAGCAGAAACCCTGCCCCAGCCCTAGTCTTAACAATTCTGTAATCCAAGATTTCTGTGGATTTTTGATTTAATTGATCAAGCTGTCATGGCATCTGCTTTTATGTATCCAAAGGCCAATTTTGGAACAAGGAAGCAGTAACAGTTGCTTATCAAATCATTCAGAGTAAGCTAAAAACATTCCTGATATGGCTGGAAAGGGATTTCTATCTTAAAGTATACTAAAATGATCAATTCTGTCTTTCTTGATTACGCTTTACCTGCTATTTATTTTTTTAATTCTTATTCTTTTTTTTTTTAGAAAGAAAAACAACAGATTTAAGGCAAGAGTTGAGATGATTACCTTATCCTTGTTGAAATTCCAGCAACCTTATTTCAGTGTCTTCCTTTCTTGAAATAAAGTTCTTAAAACATAATTGTTCCTTTATTAACTGAATCTGGAAGCTGTAAAATTGTTATATTTTTGTCTTGTGCTGTACTTCGCACATGTATAGTAGTTTATGTTGGAGTGACTGGTTTCATTCTTTCAAAAGAAACATGAAAAATCAGTATTTTTGTAGTGCGGTATCTTTCTGTAGAAAATATTTGAGATATCTGCTGTATCTTGACTAGTTTTCTTGCTCTCTGTAGTTTGGTAGGAAGGTCAAGCTTAAATGGAAAAAAAAAAAGTAAGATTAGATATCTTAAGTTTATAATGAAATAGCTGCTGGCACAAAAGTTTCTGACAGTCCTTTGTAAAGGAGCTTCATCATGCCAGGAATGTTAGTTTTGATTTGATTTTTGTCTGAGGAAGTTACAGGGATCTATTGGGTGCTTTTCTGCACTAGATGAAACATAACGGCATGAATGGGTGTTTCTGTAGTGTTGGTAGGATTTGTTTTCATTTGTAGGTGGTTGAAAATATTACCGCATCAAATGGCATCATTCACAACCAGCAATTTTCTGTTAATGCCATTTAAGACTTCCACATTCTTCATTTTGATCATTAATGGCATTTAAACCTTTTACTTAACTAGATTAATATATTTAAAGAATTGTTTTCAGCATTATTCTTAAGAATAAATGCTCAGTTCTGTTCCAGAAGTTGTATTGAGATTAAGCAACCTTATTTTTTAGCAACTTTAGATGAAAGGAATCTAACAGTGTTGTTTCTGTAGTTTCATTGACTGATCTTGTATACTTTGGTCTCAGTCTAAACAGGTCATTCATGGGACGGCAGTTTACTGAAGTTTCATTTTGGCTGTAGCTATATCATTCTTGAAGAATGATCAAACTCATCAGTATGCTGCTCTCTACTTCTGGGGGGATTTTTCACTACATGTTTGATCTTGGATTAGAAGCAACAGACTTTCTGCCTTCCCCTCACCCCCGAAACAGGCACACAAGTGCCTTTTGTCTGCTGGATGCATTTATGGTGACTTGAGCATATTCCAACTCAAGTTTCACTTTTCAGACTTCTGTATGAGTGAAATTCTTGTATACTGCTGTCACTCGGTGAGCAGTGTTTTGCTCAGTCACATTTCTGCTTAGCATGAAGAACGGCTGTTTAATGAATAATACTGTGAAACTTAAGGAAAGCTTTTGTAACTTTTTAAAGCAGAGTTATGATGTATGTTCTCTTCATCTTCAAAGGGTTCCAGTCTCTAGTAATCCCAAACAGTACCTCTTTACTCCATCCTGTTTCCCTCTAGTTATTCTGTTGTACTTTGAGTTGATTTGGCAGTTATGCCTCTCTGTAGCAGTGATGTTACCTGTATTTTCTCTCTTTCTCGTTAGGTCCATGCATTTATGGCCTTCATTCTTAGGCACGTACACTTGAATATTTTGGAACAAGAATGTTTTCATTTGAAATGGGAAGGTTGGCATTTTCATATAAAACCTTTTGAATATATTCATGTAAGAACTAAATTTAGAAAATAAAGAACTGGAAAAAATCCACTGGATTTTTTTGAGGAGATGACAAGATTTTTTTTTTTCTATTGGACACTTGTGTTGATCACATCTATTCTCAGTTATAGTGTGTGACATTGTGCTTGTTTAGGAGGAAACAATTTCGTAACCTCAGTGGGAGAATTAACCTCTTCAGTCAAAGGTTTTTCTCCAGTAAATTGTTTAGCTTTCCAAATTGCTCCCCCCCCCCCACTTTTTAACAACCACTCCAAATGACTTAAAGTAAAAACTCACAGGTTTAGTGTTGACTTGCATTTAAATAAAATCTCTGGAATTTTTTACAATGGTGATTAGGTAAAAGTAATATTTTCTTTGTGATGATGGAGTATTTGATAAAAGAGCAAAAGTTGCTTTTGTATGACTAGAAATTTATGTGCAGGTTTGATGAATAAATTGGTAGGATTTAACTCTATTTTTTTTTTTTTTCCCCTCTGAAGAAAGGAATGGTGATTTAAAGTTGTAACACCCTCTTGCATACTTAAAAGCTGGGGTTTTTTGTTTTGGTTTAGGTATGTTTCTAGGTTAACTGCAGTTAAACTCCCTCTATACATAGCTTCTGATCCGAACATCTGTTCAAATGTAGATTTTAGTATATTTGTAAACCAGTGCCTTTGACACATGAAATATTTGCAACTTGATCTTGATGTGGGCAGCAAATAGGTGTGGATCTAAAATAGTTTATTTTCTCTCTAAAGGAAGAGAAGCTGCTGCTTTTAATGGGATGGGTAAGCTTGCAAACCAGGCCAGCTGCTTGGAAAATCTGGCTGGTTTGTGCTGTGTTCAATACCCTGTGAACAGTTTTTGCTGAAAAGATATAACTCTGGAAAGTTCTCCAACTGGTGACATCTCATTAGCAGTGTAACGTCATCTTGTGCTGCTTGCTGCTTTCCCTTTTGTTTCCATATCTCCGTCTTCTGTCACTTGGGTGGATGTATCTTGGTTTTAACTGTTCTCTGGATGGCAAGTGGTGGGTGTAGTGTTATGAGTAATTGTTTCCCTGCTCAGTTTGGGGTTTATTTGAATGCATCAAATTAAAAATAGGGGCTTTATCCAAGGCAGTCCAAAATCTAAAATAATACTCAAATAGTGCGTATAACATTCTCCCTTTAAGAGAGTATGAGATTTGTTCTTCTGCATGTAACTAATCCATTGCAACCCTATATTTAAAGTGAGCATATCACTTTTGGGTACAGACTGGCATAGTTCTTAAATTGATTGTGCACAGAAAACTCAAAAGCTTAATGCATTTCAAAAGTGAATCATTTTGATATGCAGTTTAATCGGCTTTAGCTAGCAGCTGATCATCTAAATAAACTCGTTTGAACTAGGTTATCATCTTGAAAAGCAACAATGCTATCTGTATTTCCTTATTCCCAGCAAACTTTTTTTGGTGCTAACATTCAGCTATAACCGATGTCCTTCCATAGGTACAAAATGAACAACCCCCTCCCTGTGCCCGCCCCCCCCCCTTTGAGAGAATGTGTATATCTGTGCCTTACTTGAAGGGACATCCATCCACCAAAAAACCCTACTTGTATATTAATTTTTTTAAAGCTAGATATGTTCTGTATGTGTATGTTCACGCGTGCAGCTTGGTATCACATTTCTGATGATTCCATTGTCTTTGGAAATCTGGGATGTGTCTGTGGTTCAGGTGTTAGTTCACTTGAATGCAAAACCAGGCATATCATAGGAAGAAATTGCTCAGTGGTGGAGACTGTGCTGGAAAAGCAGGATACCCAGTCTTGCCTGGGTGTTCAGTGTATGGGGAGATCAGTAGGTTTTGCTTCCGAAACTGATTTATTTTAATGAGCTGCACTTCAAGCTTGCTAATGTTGTTAAGGATATCTTGTAAAAATGAGAGGTGCTAGGTGTTATTTGCATTAGTATCCTGCTCTGGACAGTGAGAGTTGAAGCAGGTATTAAGTTTTAACATGATCTTCAGAGGTGTTATAGAAGCAACCTGCAGGGCCAGTGATGGTGGTTGAGGGAAACAACTTGATTTTTCAGACAGTACGTTCTTCTATGAAATGGGGACTACCATCCCTATAAATAGATGCGCCAATCCCCTAAATAGATGTACACTGAAATGTGAAATTCAGGTATCACTATGATTCCTGCAAGTAATAGTAAATTTAACAACTGAAAATAAGTGCACTGTTAAAATGCAGAAGTATGTCCGTAACAAAAAGCTTTTGGCTATAACTACTACTATTCTGCCTCATTATAGTAGTGTACATGTATTTATGCCTGACCTTCCCATGACATTTCTGAAACCTGAGCATCTTGCTAATCTCCTTCCTTCTTCTCAAGCTATATTACCACATCCAGCTCCATCATGTTGGATTCCAAACGTTTTCAGCATGCAACTGCCCTTTCCGAGTTCCAGACTTCTAGTTTCATTCTTCGGCTCCAGCTCACCTGTTGCAGGCTAGTTGAATCAAAGTTGACAACCAGGTAGGTGGAGGCATATCAGCCAAGGATCTGGAAGGAAACTTAATTTGAAGTGAACGTGTTAAATCTTCAGATGCTCTCAGTTTACTTCTGTTGTCCCAAAGAGCCATAGAGGTCATGTATCAACACGTCAGCAAGTTCCTCAGTACCTCAGCTGGACAAGGATAGCAAAGCCATATTTGCAGTTGCTTAAATGTGGATTAATGTGACTTGAGTGAGTCAGAGCAATGTGGGAGTAAAGCAGAACATGAGAACTGGAGCAGAGGAGTTTGCAGGCTTTGTAAAGCTGTTCTCTCCTGGCTAGAGCAGCAGATCTGACTGTTGTCTGGGTTCATCTTCGCTCTTGCAGCGAGGTTTTCTCCTCTCTTGTTCTGTCTCCCCAGTAATTAGAGCACCAATGTGACTGTTCGGTTCTGTTTTCAGATAATCAGAGCTGGGCCCATATAAATACATAGAAAAATACATAGTAGTTTGTCTTGGATTTTGCCCAGGGGCTTTGCCAGGACATCACTGGTCAGTCATTGTAAACCGGAAATCCTTTTTGTTGCTGCTGTTCAATTTGTGTGGCAAAGATGTCGGCTGACAAGGGGTAATTACGTGATGCGCACTGGCCTGATCTGAAGTTAGACTAGCCACCTCTCTGCTATGCCTGGCTTAGGAGTAACGAGCAGTGCTGTTTAAGAATGGCCTTGTTTTCCGTACGGTTAACGTACTGGGTTATAAGACCATTTGCAGTGCAGAACAAGCAGCAAAGGGAGGGGGAAGGAGGGTGTATGAAATGAATCACCTTACTGGAATTTACTGTTAAAAAAACTTATGTGCAGTCAATGGAAAGCTAAGGCTCAACTTTACTTAATTTTACTTTTGCCCTTTGGATTCTGTATGCTGTCATCAAATTACAGTAATGAAGTAGAAGCTTAGTCACACTGTGCCTGTGCATTGTTCTGGGGTGTTGATAATGTTAAACAGGCTGCTTATCTGCAAATACTGGAACTTAGTTATTTTGCATTGAGGTGCTTGATACAATGGCTGAGAATCCTGAATAACTTCTTAACTCTTTATTAAATATAAGTATTGAACATCCCTGGTAGTCTTCAACGAGGTCCTTTTTAATCATTATTTTGTGCTTAAATTGGGTATTGCCATTGTTCCCCCCCCAAATCCATGAGAGGGTGTTTTGGGACCCAGCAAAAAAATTGTCATGTTTAAAAAACCTAATTTCTTCCCAGCCAGCTGCATTTTATGCTGCAAGGTGTTTGGTACTTTGCTCGAGTTTCTACTTCAGTTAGAGAATCAAACAGAAAAAGGTATGTTTGTGCATGTTGCTGCTTGATTCAGGATATGAGCCAGAAGGTAAGTTTGCAGAAATTTGATGAGAAGCACTGAAAGAACACTCTTCTGTAACAGTGTTTATGTAAAATTCCCGTGGTCCAGTAGCTGCTGTAACTATAGGTTTCCCTGCATAGATTTATTATTCACTGGACAGTTTTTATTTCACTGTTTACAGAGACTCTTGTGGCAAATGTTCATCTTATCTCAAGGTACCAGCTGCATTTCTCTTCAAGTTCAGTACTGACCCTGTTGGGTAAATATCTGGTTTATTTGCCCTGCCTTCCTCCCTTCCTAATCTGACTGCTGTATCCTCTGCTTCTGGATTTGGAGCAGTGTATGCCTAGCTCAGCAGAGATTTCCCTGGTGACCTAGAATTAATCTTGCCTTCTTTTAATTTTTCAGAATATATTCCAGTATATATTCAAAGGCCTCAAAAGCTTCAGCTTTTAAGCATTTTAGTGGCATGAAAGTTCTGAGTTAGAAATTGCCTTTTGAATGGCTAGACACTAAAACTACTTTCAGTTCAAGGTTTGAAGTTTAGAATCAGTGTTCCAAGTGAGTGAAGAAATGCTTTGCTAAACTGCAAAAATCTCTTCAGTGGCAGTTATAAATGTCTGTAAATACATGGGCAGGCCAGAACAGTTCAGGCATGACTGATGTCAGTGCCAGACATTTTTTTTTTTTTTTTTTTTTATTAAATTTGATTATTTTAACACTTCATTATGTGGGATGCTAGCATTGTATTTTCCAGGCAATGCTTTGTGCAATATGCAGCAAGGCTGTTCAAGTGGCTGCAGTCACATTATGCCTGGTCTATCATGATTCTTCTGAAGTATTGTGCAACTTTGTTACATTATTTCTGAGGTTCTTAGAAAAATCTTTTAGGCAAATAAAGTGGTGTTGCAGCACGATTTCTGGTGGTGTTTGTGATGGAAGTGATGTTTTTTACTTCTTGTGATTTGTGTATACCCTTCTACATATTATCATTCTGCCTTGTGTGGGCAAAATCATAGAATCATAGAATGTTTTGGGTTGGAAGGGACTGCTAGCGGTGATAATTACAGTATTTCCAGAAACCAAACCGTTGAACTTAATGAATAAAAAAACCTTAATTGTAAGAGCACATCAGAGCAAAGCTTTGCTTAACATTTTGCTTTGTTTAGAGATCCAGAGAATGTTTATACAATGGGACACATAATGCAAAAAGCTAAATATATATAGCTGAAAGAATATGCAAAGGCTTGTGGGAAGGTCCGGTGAGCAAGTGGGGATGCTTATAGACCTTGTATTTCAGCTGTGTCTTATGATGGCTCTGCTACTTATGTACAAGTACCTGAGCATGGTCTTTGGTTTGTCGGATACCTATACTGAACTTAGTAATTACATTTTAAATCTATATAATTAATCTTTTGTAGTTCAAATTTACAGTGGAAAACTACAGCCAGAAATATCTAATTTGTCAGTCAAAGATTGTCTAAGGTTGGAGAATCACTAGATGTTTGTCTTGTGAGGAACAGAGGAGTGTCAGAGTTGATACCCTTGGAGTCAGTTAAGCACATGATTTACTAATGTTATCTCATACCTAATTCTATGCCTTCTTTCTTCCTTCACTGGAGATATACTGCTTTTTCTGCTTGAGAAATTGTTGGTGGAAATTTAACATCTAGAAACAGTTTTATATTGAAGGCTTAGGTAGGAAATTTCTTAAAATGAAGTTGTAGCTTAAATTCATCCTTGTCTGCTTAGCAGTACAGGTTATATTACATAGATCTGGGTATAATACAGAAGGAAGGGTGTTTATAATTGTTCTTATATAGCCATACATTTGTCCTACTGTAGTATTAATGATGCTTTGGTAGTAGGAAATTGCTGGCCTTGTGACTCTGCTTGAGGCACCTACTGTGCATCTCAGTACAAACCATTTTTTTAAATTACTTTTTACAGTTGCTTCTGTGAATCTGTTATAAGAAGAAATGGTTACTGGAAAGCTGTTGGTGTGATAAGTGAAGCATGTTATGTGAAGAAGTTTCCTCTTTATTCTTTATTTTTTTTTTTACCAGACATCTGCTAGTTTCATTTGAAGCTTTATCTTTATTGTGGTGGAGAGCTGGTTAATAATGACTCCCTGTACAACTTTACCATGCTTTTTGTGGCACTATAAACTTCTAATATATTTCTTGTTGCCTATCTGCCTTCCATCTGTAAATCCGATCTATAAGTTCTTCCTTGTACAGAAGCCATTTCACGAGTTTGCTCATCCTTTTCCAGTTCCTTTGCTCTAGCTGGTGAGCTGAGGCAAAGTGCAGAATAGCTCGTATCTCAAACCAGGGAATGTGGTGGAATGACGCTGTGTTTGTCAGCAGGTAGTACAGGCTTAGGAACTTTAAGGCTGGACACAAGCTAGTCCAAGCTAATGATGTTGTACAAGTCAACTGAAGCTTAAAAAAACAGTCATCTTTTGCATGTGTCCTATATGAAGTGAATTTTCTGGTTATGCTGGGTTTTTTTCCCATTTAAAATGGGAATTTATGAAAATATCTGTCTTGTAGAGTAGTTCATATGAATACCAGAAGGTGGCATAACTGATTTTCCTAAAGTGTTTTGGTTGCAGGAAATACACAGGATGCTACTAAGCTTATTTTGAAGCTGTTGGTCAAATTTCAATCTAATGAAAGTTGGATCAGTTTAGCCCTTTACTTTTAAATAGCTCCCTTAAAAGTTTACTCATTCTGCTCTTTTTCAAAACGTGAAAACTGGTGGGATTCATGCTGGCTTTTATATGTACAGTTTTTGAAGTTGGAAGTAATTTAATTGAAGTGCAGGATGGAAAGAAGGGGTGGTCCATCCTGTGTGCAGTGGAATTCTTTCTGGAACTGTTTTAGAGAATCCTGGATTTCCATGAACACGTTGAGATATTTTGCTTTACCAGGTTGCAAAATGAGACTAATTCCTGCCTGTTTTAAGCTCTTTGTTAGCTGGTCTTATGCATGAATAAATTATTATTATGGCAACTTATAAATTAGTTTTATGCTGTAACAACTCTACATGCAGATTTATAGGTGTACCAATGTTAAATGTTAGAAGAAATCAGTGGAAATAGCGTGCAAAAAAGACCAATAAGCATTAAAATGAAAAATCTGTTTTCAGAATAATACGTATTTCCTTCTGGCAAACTGGAAGTTTAGTCTTTGCGTAGTGTTGCCATGCGTTTAATGACAAGTTGATGGAATAAGGCATTAGATACCACCTCATGGGATGCTTTCGCTCGTAGAGGAGCCTGTCTCTGGGACAGTCCTCTCCACTATGATGTGCATCAAAAAGTACTTAAATATGCACTGAAAGTAGGTGCTGTTTCTGTTCAGAGATTCAGGGGGACTTATTTGTAGAGCGAGTGTATTGGGGATACCTGGCAAGGTCTGGTGGCAGGGGTGTGGGTGCAGGGGTGCCCTGTGTGGGATGAGGCTGTGACCGCACTGTGCCACACACAGCTGGGGCTGATATCGCATTGCAACCTTTTTTTTTTTTTTTTTGTCTGAATAGTTTAAATTAGTCGGTGTAGGACAAAACCCAAAACTTGACATATTGAGGTATACAGGACTTTCTTTTTCTTTCTTTCAGCTCCCTCTGGCAGGCAAACACCTGCATTACAACTGTTTTAGTTTAAACTATTTCAGAGAAAGGCTTGTCCCAACTCAGTTATCAGTTTGGTGTTGTGTATGTATGCATCAAAAAGACTTTCAACTGTGGAAAAGTAGATGCTGGGCCGAGCCCTTCAACCCACCTCTATGCAGCTCCTTCTTGGATTCTCACCAATGATTTTTTCTTTTCCAATTCTGTGTTCCCAAGGGACCGTTTGTCAGGGTGAAGTGATGTGGTCATGTGTACAACACTACAAAGATGTAGAAAACTGCCTAGGGGGTGTGGTAGTGCTGGTAAAATGGCTCAGCAGTGGGACCTGAAGAAGTCCCTACATGGACCTTTCCTGAAAGCAATGAACTTCAGTTTTCATTAGGAGTCAGATGTGTTGAAGTTTTATGAAATAAAGGTTTATAATTAAGAGACTTTAAACTATTTGATTTAAATATTTTATAGTTTTTAAAGATCCAAATAAGATTAGCATTCTTCCATGGGCCTTTCTAAAACCAGTTTCTGCTTAAACTTTTCTCGCTATGTACATTATTTTATGCAAAGCAGTATGTCTTGATTTGATCCTAAATTATCCAAATAGTTCTGTTGTCACTAAATAGGGATGTTCTAACTGCAAACTATTTCCAGTCTAAGTGAGTTTCTTAAAACTGTCACTTTAAATCTGCTTTTGGAAATTAATTTACAGCTTGGACGCTTGCCCACCATAACAAACTTGAATGAAATAACTCGCATCATTTGAAACTTTGACTAGGAAATTTGCCCACAGTTTTCTTTAAATCGATATTTTCAGAGATGCTAGCAAAGAAAGTTTGTAATTTTATTTATACAAATTAATTATTATGCAGCAATTTTTACATTGGGCAAATTAGAAATAGAATATAACCATGTATTTCAGAGAAATTGAGCTGTTTAATATCAAATGTAATTTTTGTGGTCATTCTTTATCTTCTGGAAAAATCTAAATGTAAGCAAGGTATAGATTTTGAAAGTCTCATTTTCTTTTTTTAAAATGTTAATAACCACTAATTCTGTGACATGAACATACTCATTGATTATACACTCTCCCTACTCCGCATTCAGCTGAATGTTAAAGGCTGAGCCTTTTGGATCATTTGTATAATACTCAACAGTGGGACTTAACGGAAAACCTCTTTTTGCGGTAGAAGATGACTAAATATCTTCTGAAGAGGTAGTATCTGACTCTGCAGAAATCCTGTGATTAAAGCTGTTCCAGGCCTTTAGGACTGCAAGGGGGGTTACAGATATCATTGAGGTGTAAATCTTCCTTGAGTTGCAAACACATCTTTAGTGTCTTTGTCTTGGCCTCCTCCCAAGTGAAAGAACCTGTGAAACTGTCCATTTTTGTCAATTTTCACTACGGCTGTTGGGAGTGGAAGACCATCAAAGCAAGAGAGCTGGGTACTTGATTTTGCTTTCCTTTTGGGAACAGATAGTGTGGAGACTATCACCAGCTTGATTTGCCAAGGAAGGGAGGATCCCGAGCAAATCTGGGAGTTCCCCCATGTTGTCTTTTGGGAAGAAGTCTTTGGACTTTTGGACTACACCTACCAAATGGGCAGAGTTGACTCCTGATTGCCTGTGGCTTGTAGGCAAAGAAGAAAATTGAAGAAATTTAAAGTATGAGGGTTTAGTACAGCTTTGTTGCATGTGTTGCTGTTCCAGCTTTGGTGCCAATTCCACGTGTTCTCATGGCATATAGTTGAAATGATCTGCAGACTTGAAACTCCTTATTTAAGTGTAGAGAAATTGTACCTCCCCCCGCTCCCGCATGGGGGAAATACTGTCAGTGATAAATCTGAAACTTGAACGTTTTGCTGCTTAAGTGTTTCATGTGCCTGTGTGTATGAAGGCAAGCTGAACTTGAACTTAAAGTTGCTATCTCATAAAAATTTGTATCTAACGTGCTTAAGACTAGATGATGGCAAGTAATTAAATTGATTAAACCTATGTAACTATTATGGGGGCTTTTGTGGCTTCTTAAAGGAATTCAGCCAGCAGCAGTGAAATGACCATGTGCAATGTGGTGCAGTAGCTTCAAGTCTTCTCCTAGAAGATGCGTTCCTGCTGTTTGTTGGCTCCTAGGTTGCACACAGTGATTTCTGGCAACTTGGACTTAAAGCATCAGCATCTTCAAACCTCTTCAATCTCTGTCAGAGTCTTCCCTGAGGCACCCTGGCCTTCAGATGTCAGACTGCCCACATTGGAAACTTTGTGGATTGTGGGTTAGCAGACTGGATCCATCTGAAGTGACAACACAGTGGGAATTCCTGTGCTCAGAAAAAGTTAATCTTTTTGTCTTTTAAAGAAATTGAGTCATCACAGAAACACACAATGAGAGCAGTGATCAGTGTGCTTTATTCTTGTCTCCCCATGCCTGCCCTTTTCAGTTGGGACTGCTTTGCTTAGGTGTGCAGGACCACAGAAACTCACTCCAGTGGATAAAGACAATAAGGTTTAGGGAATGCAAAATGACTAACAGATTTATGTAAATAATGGAAGAATGAAAGAAAAAGCCTACAAACTTCTAGTTTTAAGAATATTTTCAAAATACTTTGACACATGGCATGTCATTTGCTGTCTGTGATGCAGGAAATACTGAAGTTGTTAGTGACTGGTGCTTAATTGTAGCCTTTTAATTACTAAATTGTTTAATATAGTTGTGTCATATGAGTCAGATATGTAAATGTATTCAGGCATACTTTACTGAAATAAATGGTGTGGCCAATGGACCATAACAGCTGTGGAGAAGTTGTTTAGAAATAAATTCTTTGTAGTTCACAGTTTGACCTAATAAAAATAACTGTTGCTTCAGACCAATTATGTTCAGCAATCTGGCTGCTGTGACTGTGCATTCAGATTTCTGTGGTGATTTATTAAATATAATCACCTGGGGAAGATGAGCACAGTTCCCTGAATAGATCAGTGTTAATTCAAATGCATTTCTTATTATGTTGTCAGTGGAGTACATGGGCTTGGATCAAAAATTGGAAACCTTCATTAGCTGGCTTTGGTTTTACATCCTACTAAGTGTTTTAAGACCTTATTTTACCTAATGCATTTTATGTAAGAGTAGTTTGCCGAAGCAAAGGTGCATTTTTTTTTTCCTCCCATATTATGACCTGTGGCTTATCATTAAGTTAATGCTGCATCTTGACTCTTGGAAGTGATTTCTTGATAGGAATCTTACCTCAGTTTTAGAGCTAAGCCCTTTTCAAGAATACACACACACAAAAATGCAGGTATAAAATAAAAACTACTTTCATGGCCAGAAGCAGACACTTAGGAATAGATTTGAGATATTTCTAAGACAAAATATACCTGAAACTGAATTTAATATTTTAGTAAATTAACCCTCCTAAATAGTGAAAGTGTGACTATTACAAGGATTGGATTCATTGATTTCTTGTGTGTCCCCGTTTTCCTGCAAGTTTCTGGGAAGCTGACTTAAGATTTAACTTGTTTTTAAAATTACTTTAAAAATACCTGGTTGTAACCCGATAGGAAATGGTGTGGGTTTAACTGTTTACTGTTGTTGAAAAATTTCAGAAATCTCATACTTGGGCTATCAAGATATTTTTCTCATTAATGAATGGTACTTGCAAGGACTAGAGTTGTGGGTTTTTGAAGAATGTATGTAATGGAGAAAGTCGTTATTCAACATGATTACTTCTCAGTCAGCCAGCTGCTACTACCTCTTTGGTTTGTTGAAGAACATACATTTTGGTAGCCTGAAAAATTACATGAGAACTAGACTCTTTCCTAACTGAGGTGTCTGGGAGGGAAGGGGAAGTGGCTGTGTCAGATGCAGGGTAATACATAGTTGTCATATATATGTGTGTGTGTGTGTGTATATATAGTGCACATATATATAGTGTGTCTATATAGATAAACAGATGCTACATATATCTGAACACCTATATGTAGTATGCATACATATATTTATGTATAAAAATAATTTTCACTGAAATGATGCATCCTAAAACGTTACTGCAGTGGTTTCCTCATTTAGACCGGAAAAAATGCTGAGTGGGTGGAAGGCAAACTGCAGTGCTGCTTGTTAAACATGTGGTACATGCCCTGACTGCTTAACTTAATCTTGAAAGATTTGGGGATTTCCCCCCCACTCCCCCCATTTTAGAAATGGCCCTACACATACTACTATAAAGTAAGGAACCTGTAATGTTTACAGTATTTTGACAGCAGGAGGGGGTGACTACAAACCTAGTTTATCTTACTACTTTGTGCTTTATAATTTATGATTATTCCTTGTTTGTTCATCAATCAGCCCAATTTAAAAAAAAAAAAAAGTTGTGGGTTGACCTTGGTGGAGGCTATGTGCCCACCAAGCTGCTCTGTCACTCCCTCCCTCAGCAGAACAACGAGGGAGAAAATAAGATGGAAAAAAACCCCTCATGGGTCAAGATAAAGGGAGTTTAATAAAGCAAAAGCAAAGGTTGCACATGGAAAGCAAAGGAAAATAAAAGATTTATTCTCTACTTCCCATCAGCAGATGATGTCCAGCCACTTCCCGGGCAGCAGGGCTTCAGTAGGCGTAGCGGTTGCTCTGGAAGACAAACCTTGTCATAATGAATGTCCCCCACGTCCTCCTCCTTTCTCGTAGCTTTTATTGCGGAGCAGACGTCGTATGGTGTGGCATATCCCTTTGGTCAGTTGGGGTCAGCTGTCCTGGCTCTCTCCCCTCCCGAGATCTTGCCCACCCCCAGCCTACCTGCTGGGGAGAAGCCTTGGTGCTGTGGGAGCACTGCTCAGCAGTAGCCAAAACACTGGTGTCCTACCAACACCCTTCTAGTTACTGCTGCAGAGCACGGCACCAGGAGGGCTGCTGGGGGAACACTGACTCCATCAAGCCAGACCCAATAGCAAGAATTAAATATATTTGAGAGTAACTATTTTGTAAGCATCTCTGTTCCATTTATGAGGCCATGTGCATCTTGATGTCTACAGTACAATTGCTTCCAAAAGATGCTGTAGTTTGTATATGATGTCTGAGGGCTTTTCTTCCCCCAGTTATTAAAAAAAAAAATAATTATCTGAGACAACATAGTGGAGAGTAAGTCAAAATATGCGTGTAATTCTCAGAACTGATTTCAGCTGTTTTAAAGATTATTTCTTAAATTTAATTGAAAGACTTAGTTTGAAGAGATCTTTGAGGTTTCTAGAGAAGTTGTAGTTTCAATTATATTGCTAGGTGCATATTGCATTTTTTTCGGTACCTCAGCATTGGGGAATGTTAGTGTTGCTGTGAGTGGACTACGAATGTAACTGCCCTGGTTTCCTTTGGATTCTTCTGTAGGCAGAGATTTGCTTTCCCTCCATATGAATTTTGGTATGAATATTTTCACGATCTGTGGTCAAAGAAATTGTATTAATTGACTCCTGTATCGGGCACTACTGTCAACACCATCTTTTAATTATTCTCTTCCAGTAATTGGAACAGCTGCAGTTTAGTAGATGGAAAAGCCAGAGGTAGAGGTGTGAGAAGCATCTATGTGAAGGGGAAAGAGCTGAATAAGAAAGCCAATTAACTTATCACACTGTCAGTTTTTGGGGGGGAATTCTTGAGAGATGTTAAACATCCTTATTTGCTCCTATTCAATTTCTAGATTTGTACCTTTACAGCCATGTTTAAAATACTGAAATGATTTGATGTTGAAACAATTATTGCAGATGAGCTCCATGGCTTTGTGAATATTTACCAGATTTGGGGGGTTCTGTTTTATTTTTTCCTGTATCGAGGGAGGTGATTTTGCCCCTGTACTCTGCTCTTGTGAAACCACACCTGGAGTGCTGCGTCCAGCTCTGGAGCCTCAGCACAAGAAGGACATGGAGCTGTTGGAGCGGGTCCAGAGGAGGCTACAAGAATGATCCGAGGGCTGGAGCCCCTCTGCTATGAGGACAGGCTGAGAGAGTTGGGCTTGTTCAGCCTGGAGCAGAGAAGGCTGCGGGGAGACCTGATTGCGGCCTGTCAGTGCTTAAAGGGGGCCGATAGGAAAGAGGGGGAGAATCTTTTCAGTAGGGACAGTGGTGACAGGACAAGGGGTGATGGTTTTAAACTGAAGCAGGGTAGGTTTAGGCTGGATTGAAGGAAGAAATTCTTTACGATGAGGGTGGTGAAGCACTGGAAGGGGTTGCCCAGAGAGGTGGTGGAGGCCCCATCCCTGGAAACATTCAAGCCCAGGTTGGACGGGGCTGTGAGCGACCTGATCTGGGTAATGGTGTCCCTGCTCACTGCAGGGGGTTGGGCTAGATGGGCTCTGGGGGTCCCTTCCAGCCCAAAACATTCTATGAATCTATGAAAATGGTCTTGTGTAGTAGCATGCGTCAGCTCAGCCGGCTGGTAATGTGCAAAAGATCAGGGTAATTCCTTCCAATGTGAAACTGAGTTTCTCCTTTCAGCTGGGAGTGAGCTTTGCTAGTGTGAATATCATAAAACAGAGGTTTTACGATATAATACCATACGTCCATTTTAAAATGGAATCATGGCTTTGTATCAATGATTTTTGTAGAACATAGGTGTTGGGGAAAAGAATCTCAAAAGTCTGAAGATGCTTACTGATCTTAACACCGTCTTTTTAACGTATTTTTCTGTGTTGAGTCTCCCATCTTCTATGTGAACAGAAACTTTACAGGTTTCTGTCTAATATTAGAAAAAATCTAATGTTAGAAAACATAGTGTTTGTGACACAGATATTTAGGCCTATTTGTCTACATTTCTAGATGAAAATGGGAGACGTAAATCACAGAGTCAGTGCAGCTTTGAAGATCTTTTTTTTGTAAGGTTAACAGAAGCCTGGGCTTCTGTTCTGGAAGTGCAGAACACTTTTCAGGTCATGCTAGAAAGGGTTTGCAAGACTTGAGAAAGTTTCCATATAGCATAACCCTATTTCTACCTAGTGCTTTCAGTTCCTCTCATACATGGTAGATGAATAAAAGGAGATAAGTAAGCAGCTTGTTAGAGCAGAACAGCAAATCTTTTAACCACAGCAAATCACTTGACTGAGCAAATATTTTTTCGGTTTTGTTTTTAACAGTTTAAAGACTGAAAAAAGAAGTTGAACTCAATCTGTGCAAACTGATGAAGATCCAGTGGCATGTCTAGAAGTTAACTTATACACTGTTTAGTTTTCCTACAAAATTCATGTGTCATTCCAAGGCTAAGAATAAATATTTTCAGACTAGTATAGTTTTACGTTGCCTCTGGGCTCTGATACATCTTTCTGCCTGTGACTTTTTCTTCTTTGAACAACCATGAAGGGAAGTCTTATGGGAAATGCAGAGATGGTTTAAAAGTCTTGTTGGAAGTATACATGCCCCAGAAATGTAAACATACTGGGCTGGAAGAGGAGAACTTCTATTTTATATTGCAGGTAAAAGGCAGCAAAGGCATATGTATTGACAGTCTATGTACAAAACAACTTGGTAGCAGCTTAGCTGCAAGGTGCACAAAGGAAAGAGGAGGATATCACAAGAAAAATGAAAAGGATCAGCAGGGAAGCAGTTTTAGCTGCATTCCTTCCCTGAAGATCAGGGAGAGCTTGCAGAGGGAAAGATGCCATGATGGGCATGTTTGCAAGGGGGACTTCTGTGGGTAGTCTGTTCGTGTGCTTGCGGAGCGCGGTCGTGCCTGCTCTCTCTTGGGGCCAAATCTTGCTTGTTGGTCAATAGTGAAGAAGGATTTGGGGTGGAGGGTGGTGGAAGAGGGATAAGAAATGCCTTTCTCCTTTAAGCACTCTTCCATGTACTTTTTTTTTTTTTTTTGTGTCATCAGAGCTGCACTACAGTACAGCCTCCGTCAATAGCTTCTGGCCTTACTAACAGCTCAGGTCTCTAAAATGGCAGCTTGGGATTTTGCCTTTGGTCTTTTTTTCTTCTTATGCCACCTGTTCAGTTACTTTATGGAGGAGCTTTCTGCAGAAGTGCTTGATATCCCGTCAGTTACTTTGCTGTCCGTCTGCTCAGTGCATCTTTGGAACTACTACCGTGGAAATAATTGCTTAAAACCCAAAGACTTCCTCCTTCTCGTCTTTCGTGTACAGAGTAAAAGATATGTAAGAGACTCAGATAATAAATATAATTTTAAGCAAAATATAAATGATAGATGCTTTTAATCTTGAATGTGAACTTGCTTGTGAGAAAAATACAGGAAACAAGCCCCTTGAATGGTCCAAGAAGCTGTTGAGTGTGTGCAGTTATCATGGATCTTCAGCATTTAAGAGAGTTTTAAACTTAAAGAAAAGCAGATCTCCAGCTTGGTGTGTTTTCATAGCACTTGTCTAGGAACAGCTGTTTCCTCGGCAAGTAGGATTCTGTACAGAGCTGTAATGCTGCTTTTGGCCTTCAGTACCAGTTAGTTTGGGGATGAGCAGCAAAACATAATGTGAGAAAAATAAATGTATATTCAGTGGACAAAATGCACTCAGGAGATCAGGTTTTTTCCCCATATTTTTAAACGTGTTATATTGCAGTCTTACTATATACTATACTGTTATTTTGCAGTCTTAATTAAAATAACAGAATAATATACTGTGGGTTTCTGTTGTCTTAGGAATAGTTTACCTAAATGTATCCTATGCTTTACGTAATCTTTTCCCTGGGAATAGGCAACTGATTTGTGACTGTCAGGAAGAAAGTGGTGTTTATTTTTTTCTCCTTATGTGCTGATAGGTGATTCATTTCTCATGTGGTGGTTCTTTTGTAAGCGAAAAGCATTTTCCTATTTTAGAATACCTGGCACTGCTGCTTCCTTCAGTTCTGTATATTGTACATGGGCTGGTTGATCAAGTAACTTGTGCTCGACATTAGGAGCAGATGAGGTTGGGTAGTCGTTGGGATTCATACACTTCAAAAAAAAAAAAAAAAAAAAAAGTTAAGTTTACTGCTGCTGGGTTTTCCCTAAAGGTTTTAATTAGGTTGCTTGTAAGTTAAAAGAAAAATAAATGGGAATAGAAGCACCCGAAGGAGAGTAGGTAATTGAGCACTAATGCTGCCCTGTCTGCTGAATGAGCTTGTTGGGGTCAGAAGTAACTCTGCTTTCTGGATGTGCATTGGTTGATTTAAATACCACTCAGTGCTTGGGAATGGCTGGCTGGCTTGAGTTGGCTTTTATTTTACTCATCAAAAAGGTATTTGAAGAGTTACTTTTGAAAAGGTGGCCCACTGATTGTCCTTAGCCTTATTCTTTTATATTAGTAATCCTGCTGTTAATAAATAAAATATGTAATCAGCTCTTTGGGGCTGGCAGAACAGGGAGATACAGACTTTAAAAGCAGTTACCAGTTGGTTGCACTTGACGTGAGGAAGGGAGTAACAGCATTTGCGTGTGGTAAAATGGTTTCTGTATGATGGCAAATGCAAAAGCAAAATTGAGTGTATGGATTCAAAATCATGGTATTTTCTTCATGGTTATAATAGCTGCTATCAAACGTCTCTTTCAACTTAACTTTTAGGCCTTCAGTGCAGAGAAGACATGAACTAGTAGTAGTCTGGTGCTGTGTATATATATGAGACTGCACACAATATTTACAATGTGTGCAGACAAGTGTGGCTGTTGGCATGTAAATGCATAAATTCTTATACTAAAAGAAAGATTTCTATGTGCTAAAACTGCATACTTGCTCTCTGCAGGGCTAGTGTTTCTTAATATTTATAGCATATAAACACTGTTGTCCTACACAGCAAATGTCTGTTCAGCATTCAAGTAGCAGTTTCTGTGAAATTTGTTGCCTGTGTTAACGCTGCTTATGTGTAATTTAGAACTTCTTCAAAGAAGCGGGAGAGAGCTCCTCAATTGTTTGTCAAATAGGTGCATCTGGTTTTGAATTAGTCCTCGGCTCTGATCATCCTGTGGGTTATTTTAGTTCCTTGCCTGTGGTTATGGTAACAGCTTCAAATGCTGAAAACTATTTTGGGCAAACATTTTCAAAAATAATGCTCAGAAGCAGCAGTTATTCCCTGGTGATTTCATCCCAAAAATAAACTTAAAAATGTAGGTTTCACCATTACAAAAAACCTACCAGAGTGTTATTAAATGTTGTTAAAATGCTTAAATATATAGAAATTCTGCTCCTGGTTCTATTCTTTATTGCTGAGTAGTGTGACAGGGTGTTGGCTTTTTTGTGATAGGATTAAGCTGTCCTGATGAACAGGAAAATTGTCATACTGTATTAAAGACTATTCTGAAATCTGTAGAATAAACATCTTAAACAGTGTTGTTCTGGTCTACTGTGGTAATACATTAAGAGTGATTTTTTTTTTTTTTTTTTTTAAATTTTTTTTCC
This sequence comes from Podiceps cristatus, assembly GCA_000699545.1. Lineage (NCBI taxonomy): Eukaryota > Metazoa > Chordata > Aves > Podicipediformes > Podicipedidae > Podiceps > Podiceps cristatus. The sequence goes on from JMFS01122989.1 coordinate 31,341, forward strand.
TGTAAGGGAGTCAATATAGTTGAAGCTCTACCTTCTTTTCCTTAGAAACCTGCTGTGCGTGTGCACAATATGCTATTAAATTACCCGTTCCCTTTTTAATAGCATGCCTTCTAAGCCCCCCGCTGTCATCAGCCCCGGGAGGTCACCAAGGGGTGCACAGAGTTGTCGAGTGGTCCCTGATGGACACCTGCGCGACCGTCTGCTTCCTCACTTCTTCAGGCAATTTGTGATCTGCTGGGGGGGGGGGGGGTTACGAACTAGCGGGGGGGGGGGGGTGTTCAGAATTAGGTTGTTGATAGCGTCCCTACAAGGACTGCTATTAACAGTGTGCCACTGTCTGCTTCTCTACTGCAGAAGACCGAGTGATATTTGTGTTCCCATAGCATGTTGTAAAATGCATGAGATTTTGCTCATCCTCCTTGGAAATGAGAATAGGAAAATGAGAGCATCCTGAAGCAGAAGCTATTAGAAGAGCATGCAGAAACCTGCAGCGATTTGTGCTTTATTTTGTCTTCCTAGCTATGGATTAGAAGGACCGATTTTTGCAATGGGCTTTTTCCATAATGGCATTCTTGTATTGTTTGGTCAGAGCTTGCACAGGAGGAAAACAGGCTGCTGAATTTAGTCACTGATCTCTATTAGCCGTGGCCTAAGGCTATGCTGAGATTTATATCCCATTTGTATTGTTGCAGCTCAAAAGAAGACTGTTCAGAGGATGACAAGTGTATTCTGAGTAGGTATGTTGTTTCATTTTCATATGAAACCCATTTTTTTTTTCTGCTTCCATTGGTCAGAAATGAGGTTAATAGGAAGAGAATATAGTACAGTGCTGCAGTGTCCCTGTTAAGGTAGAACAATAGCATCAGAAACAGTTCTTTAAAAATTAGCTGCTTTTATTAAATAAAGCTGCATTGTGCTGGTGTGCACAGTGCAGTCTATCTTTTTTTTTTTTTTTTTTTTTAAAAACATATACTGCAGTCAGCGCTTCCCTAACGAGGTGGCACTATTGTTGAGTTAGAAGGATAGAATCATCATATTGCTTTAGGGGACAGCAGGATTTAAAAGGAGATGCCTTGCAGCCCTGTTTTACAGATTGGAAGCATCGGTTTAAGGGCATTGGCAGAATCATTTCCTTGTTCTTAGCAGCAGCCACTGCTGTGTCAGTAGTGTGTGGAATGGAAGTCCTAGTTGGTAGTCTGTTATGGAAACGCTGTTTACTGTTATTGTAGTACCGTGGTGACAACATGCCATTGAAATGGAAAACGAGCTCTCCTGCTATCTGGAAATTCCCAGTTCCTGTGCTTAAAACATCCAGGTCATCGCCACTTTCTCCAGCATACATGTAAGTGAGAGAAATGAGGATAATAAGGTGGGATTGCTTTTGTGAGACTGCCCTGTGGCAAAATACCCTGTTTATATTAAATGACATTGGCACTCAGAATTTTACCTTGTTTTCTATGTAGACCCCCAGATTTTTATCCTGGATGTTTCATGATGGATGTTGTGTCGAGTCTTTCCCTCTTTGTTGAAACGTAGAGGAATTGTGCAGATTAAGCCATATTCATAGTAATATCATGTATGTTCATTTGAAAAGTTCGTCTTGCTGTTAATTTGTAGAGCTGATGTTGAATTGACAAGTTAAGCTTTGAGGCAGGCTTTCTTTGTAGTGTATATGCTAACATTTCCTCCTCCCGACTAATACACTTGGAAATTAAACGTGGAATCACCTGCTATATTGCACTGCACTTTTGTTTGTGTAAGTTCTCGTATAAAAGAAATTGTCCTGCTTTGGTCTTGTTTTATTCTTGAAAGTCTTAATACAAATTGAATGTCTTTGTACAGTTACAGTAAAAGCTTAAAACAAATATAAATCATATCTGAGTACGTACATAGGTATGCAGTTTGTCCATTTAAAGTAGCTTCACATAAAAGAGTATTTTAATACACACGGAAACAATATGCCTTTGTCTTGCCAAATCTCGATAGAGCTTTTGTTCACCTTTTGTTGCTGTGAGTTCTGTGTTAGCATATACAGGTGGCTTTTCTTCCTTCTGTGACAGAAACCCTAAGCATAGGATACTGAATTGCTTCTGCCTTTATTTAAGGAAGCAGCTCTTTGGAAAATGAGGAAGAGTTGCTTTAAAATGCACAAGTAGCAGTGTAGATGACTTCTTTATCTGGAAATTACTATAAAGACTTACTTTCCGGTAGTCTTCCAGCCTAATGCCTACACTATTAGTACTTTCAAGCATGTATTGTCTTTTTGCAGACAGGCTTTTGCTCCAGCGGCTGTAGGGATGTGCTATAAGAAATAAATATTTACAGGTCCTCTAAATGTCATCTGTTTTTGTGTGCCGCTGAGAATTGCATTGATAAGCAGTGGAGCTGAAACAATACAACGCCGTATGCGTGGTCACTGTTCTTCTTGGTCAGAAAGGCTGGGGTTGAAGGAGCTAACCTGGCTTATAGAACCTGTGCTGTGCACACTCCAATTTTAAGATTAATTTTCATGGAAGTGCTTCAGCCTTTTCACTCACTGGATGCATCAGATGTGTTTAGGGCTACCAGAAATAAGCTGTTTCCAATAAATTGCTACTTGTTATGACTTTTTTTTTTTTTAAAAAAAAATATTACTAAATACAAAGAAAGTATAATGATAAAAAAATTGTGAGGCTTTTGAACCTATTTCAGGGAAACACTGTATTTGGTGTTGTGTTATATTTTTTTGTTTGTGTGTTTGGGGTTTTTTTCTTTTTTTTCTTTTCAACTATAGTACTTATTAAATGCAAGAAATATCAGAAGCAGCCTAGTCTGATCTATCTGCTGCTGAAACTGGGCATTTCTTTTGTGTGTCACCTTTAAATTGCTAATCTAGCTCTGTGTATGCTCCGGCTTTTATCATGGGGATCATGTAGCTGATTATCTCAGTGTGTTGAAAGTGTGTGAACAGGTTTAGTGATCATGCTTAACTATATGGTGCTGAGCTTATCTGCAGCATGAGAAATATGCGATCAGAAGCCTTAATCATCTTTTTATAATGAGTCAATGTATCCCAGTGTTTATGGGGACATTTCACTGGCACACAGTCCTGACATTTGCAGGACTCTTAAGTCTAATGTTAAAGTTATTCCTATAATTTAGTATAAAGAATGTGAAACATTTCAAAATGGCACCTATTTGAATAGGCAATATCTATCAACTGATTGAATAAACCTTTGTAATTTAGGTTGACCAGTAAAATAGGTGATGGGATTAATTACCTTCATCGCAGAGATTACAGTAAATTTGCTAATGTTTTGTGTGAGCTGATGTTTTTCACATTCATATTTATAAGTTTTCTTTCGTAAGTACTACTCTGTATACTGGCAAAAGGCTTATGTTTTGAGTAAAAGATTCAGGAATAAGTGGTGTGTGAAACAGAACATGTATTGATGTAAAATAAAGGACCATAAAACTCAAATTCACAGATGAATATACTTGATATTTTGGATCTAGAGTATACAAAGGAATAATCGAGCTTTTAATCCTATCTTAATCTTACAAAGTAGGTTTTTGGTGCAATCTGGAATGTAAAGTAAGGAGGTTGGTTGTTTGGTTTGTTGGGGGTTTTTTTTGTACTTGAAATTCCAATTTTTCAGGTTTTTCTAGTAAAGTTGACCTTAACTTTAAAAGCTTCATCCCGCTTATGATTTACGAGTAACTTATGTAGAGGTTAAATAGATTGTCGGGGCACATAGCTTTTAGTAGTGTTTCATTTGGTCTGTGTACCCGATACCTGAACTCTGCCTTAGTTTCTCTGGGTGGAGATACCGAGACTGGCGGTTACGAGCACCTTTGGCTTCTTGGATGAAGCGGGCATCTACGTACAAAGTACCGCCGTAACCAGTTAGCTGGCCCGCGGGCCGTGCAGCTGGGGCCGCTTAGCTGCAGCCTCCGCTTCGGAAGTTCGCGGTAGCTCTCGAGGTGGGGAATGTGTCCGAAGAGCTCGTCCCAGAGAGTCCTCTGCTGTGAGGGACTTGTGGCCAGGTCATACGGGAAATAAAGGACCTGCTGAGCTGATGACTTTGTAGGCGAGGAGGTGGTTCTGTTACTGGGAAGTCTGCTGGTTTTGCTGGGTCTGGTGCTGCTTTCCTGGCGTTTGGAAAGGAGCAGCAGTGAATCGATGCCTCTTGGCTGGTGGTTTTGTTTCCCACCAGTTATTTATTAGGGATATTTTCAGGATATTCTGACTACAAGCCGGAACTTCTCACATTACATGAAAGATGAAAGGTCCCTCTGAAGGGAAATGCACATCCCCTGCCTTCTGGTGGAGCTGGTCCAGAGTAGCTTGAGCTTTCCCCTAAGTTGATGGAGAGATCCAGTGACATAGTGTAAGGAAAATTCGAACTGGAGCACTGGCATGTGACCAGTATATGTAGGTGTAATGAAGCCTAGCTTAGTGCACGAGTTAGAAATGCGCAGATATATGTGCATGCTGGGCCTTTATTAAGTTGTTTTACCTTCTATTTCATGACGCTTATGCCATTGAGATTTGGAATATAGAATCCTTTTGTCAAAATGAGTGTGAAAGCAGTTACAGCAAGTTTATGCTCTGCTAGTGAAATCATATTCTTATTAGCAGTTGCGTTGACTATGTGGGGACAGACCTAGGTGACTTAATATATTATGTGGGCAAGTGAGCAGCTTCAGCAGGTGAATCAGAGGAAAGGACAAAGTGAATAGTGATGGGTTGGAAAAGTGGTGTTCCTTGGCATTGCAGCTATGTATTGATGGCCATGTCGGTCACTGGTGTGGTGGGTTTTTGTGTGTGTGTTGTTTTTAATATAAGCAGAGGTTAAGAATTGAAGCACCACTTTAGAAAGGGTGAGGAACAGTTCAGAAGTTGGTGATACATAAAAGCTTTGCGGTGCAAAGGAATGTGCGTCCCAATTATTGTTCATGGGCCACCTCATCTCGTACATTAAGATCTAGGAGGAGAATTCTTTCTTATTCACACCAGCAATGTCATTTATATTGTTTTCCAAAGTTGTGCACATCTTTACACAAATGGAAGAAATAATTGTGGAAACTCTGGAGATTAAAGTGCTATGATGGATATCTACAAAGAATTCAAAATGTGAGAATGATTTTTAGCTGCTTTCTGAAAAGTCAAATATTCAGTTATGTGTTTTTAGTCTCCAACATGACATGTTTAGAAGAAAGTAAAATAGTCATAATGCAGAATAATCTGTAAACTTAGTGCCTTCTATCCTTTTACATGGAATAATGTATTGATATTTTAAATGGAAACTATCCTGACTAATGTTAGGAGAAATAAACAAATGCGATATTCCAAATGTATTACTATCAAAGGGTTTACAGCAGTCTGTCTATCCCGAGTCATGTGGTTGTGAAATTTGTCCGATAGGAAATGCTTTGCAGTAATGGAAATGAGTTACTGTGCAGAAAAGTAGAATAAATTCTTAATACTCTAACTATCCTTTGCATGTGTTCATAAATGACTGACTAATGCTAGGAGAAATAAACAAATGTGATATTCCAAATGTATTACTATCAAAGGGTTTACAGCAGTCTGTCTATCCCGAGTCATGTGGTTGTGAAATTTGTCCGATAGGAAATGCTTTGCAGTAATGGAAATGAGTTACTGTGCAGAAAAGTAGAATAAATTCTTAATACTCTGGAGTAATCAGTGTTAGTTTTAGCTGCTTAGACACATTATATAGGTTAATGCTTTTGTGTCTTCTCTCAAATCTCTGATTTGCTCTACAATGAGCTCCTGAATTTATTCTGTACAATGACATATACTTAAATGGCAAAAGGTCTGTATGCATAATTCATCAGACCATTTGTATTAGGGAGTTCTCTTTTGTGACACCACCCTATACATCTCTACTGTTTTCATTGGTCATTTTTGGTAAATAAACCCCTTTGTTGGGCTCTTGAGATTTGACAGACTACATGGTATTCACAACAAAACAGACTTGCCTGTCTTTGCCGATGTTTCCATTTTAAGCAATTACTTCCTAGATATTTCAAATTTCAATACACTGAAAGTCAATGTGCAGGTGTCTTCCCCCCCCAAGCCCCCCTGATATTTTTTTAAACTAATCTGACAATGCATGCAAACAGATGAATTGGGTGGGTGGGGAACAGAAGAGGCTTATATTTTATAAATAGAAGACAGCTTTTAATCCCAGTGATTTTGTATATAGAGTTCTTATTTGTGCCTGTTGTTCTTACTTTTGATTTTTAAATAGTAGGTATTTCAGTAGATTATTGTAAGTTAGAAATGTGAAATTCCATTGCTATAATAAACTGATGAAAACAAGGGGGAGAAAAAAAAACCCTGTAAACCTGGTTGTCATGAAGTTTCCCTGTGCCAGTGATTTTTCTGAGCCGACCTGTATAGGTAATGCTGTGGCTTACAGGTCCTTGAAATCTCATTCTCCTTATACCATGTGATGCTGCAATATTGACGTTATGTTGTGACATGCTAAAGCATTTTTATAGAATTATCTTCAATATGTTATTCAGCCTATTCTGTCAGAATGTCAGTTCTGCCAGTTTGCCATTTTTGCCATTATTTCTTTGTGATTGTGGAAAAATCTTGGTGTGCAGTCACTTTCTACTCACTGGCTTTTATAGTGTTACACAGTTTTGTTGAAGTTTGAATGGGAATATCTATGGATTTTCATAAAGTAGTTGGCAAAAAGTCATTAAAGAACCGTTCCTAATTTAGCGTCATTAAACAATCTGAGTCTGCAAATTTAAGCTACAAGTCACTTGTTCTAAATGGTAATAGTGGAAATGGTGGTGTAATATTGTATAGCTATAACACTAAAGTAGAAGTGCACGTACATGGCGCTGGTGGAATAATTTGCCCAGCAGTGACTGAGATTGTTGCGATATTCAAGTTGCAAAACTGTGGGGATTTTTTTTTTTTTTTTTTTTTTCCATGGGATTGACAAGTCACCCACACCTGTTATCTGACATGCTTGGATTTAAAATCCTTCTAAGGGAAAAATGTTTTATGATTTGAAGTAATTAAAAAGTCCCCTACATTTTCCCAAGGAGACAGTAATAAAGGAATGCTAAAACAACTGTGAGAAGTTGTTTAAAAGTTGTTTAATCTACCCTCTTTCATTTTAAGAGGGTAGATTAAACTGAAAGAAGGTAGGTTTAGATCAGAAAGAAGGAAAAGATTCTTCACCGTGAGGGTGGTGAGGCACTGGGACAGGTCACCCAGAAAGTTGTGGCTGCCCCCTCCCTGGCAGTGTTCAAGGCCAGGCTGGACGGGGCTGCGAGCCCCGGGGTGTCCCTGCCGGTGGTGGGGGAGTTGGAACGAGGTATCTATAAGGTCCCTTCCAACCCAAACCATTCTGTGAGTCTATGAAGTGACAAAGCAAGAGGAATGGTAGAGCAGACCCAGGCAGGGTGTGTATGTTAATTACCAGACCCTACTGTCAGAATTTTGCTGACTTTTAAGCTATCAAAATTATTCTGTATAGTATATAGGAGAAAAAAGGCAACATTCTGGAAAGTTGTTCCTAAATTTGTTACAGGAATACAGTAGGATGTATATTCTATGACCAAGCCTTGAATGTACAGGTGCCACCTTAGACTTACACAGATTTTTGTCTCTAAGAAACCATTCTGCAAACTTAATTTCTGTGTGTATGAAAACTAAATTTAAAGACACATCAGGTGGTGCATGCAAAATGTTTTTCTTGTGTTTTGTAATGCCCAGGAAGTATTAAGCTGCCTAGTTAAATGATGACTTGCCTTTTGAACACTTAAGACTAAATATAAAGGGCAGACAGTAGGATGTGCAATGTCAGTCCAGCTTAAACTGTGAAATCTCTGAGTGACTGTTATATTTTAGCTTTTTGAATATCAAGGAAATAAAGCAGTTCTACTTCGGTAGAAAAGCTACAAAGCATGTGTGTTTGCTTTGCTTTTTCTATTTTTAATAGTAGTAATCAATAGACTAAAACCAGCTTTGGCAAAAAGTCATTAAAGAACCGTTCCTAATTTAGCATCATTAAACAATCTGAGTCTGCAAATTTAAGCTACAAATGGCTCAATGAGTGTAAACCAACCCTTTGTCAAATAGATAAATGCGGATGTGATACTGAGGCTCCCAGAGAGACTAAATGCTGTTAGGAACAAAAGCTTTATAGCAATGACTGAGCCAAATATTGCTTTGTTTCTGTGGAAAACAAATTTGAATTAAGCAGTGGGCTGTAATTATGCTGCAAACAGCTTGAGACCTCTGATAATTTAGTTGTTTAAGACTGAATTTTGAAGAGAATATTTTCTGTGCATGTATCCTTGGGAAATCACACCAAAACAGTTGATGTTGCCCAGTCTGCTGGCTTTGTGGGACCTAATTTTGTGCTGGCTTTGGTCACAGTGTGGCCTTACTTTGAAGTGATACAAAAAAGTTTCAAGTGATGTCGGGAATATCCTCGTTTCTGTGTTGTCCTCCTTTCCACCCAGATCCATTGGTGTTCAGAACAGCGATTGTGTCTTCAGTCATCTGAGTGTTTCTAGTAGCTTGCTTCATTTCTGCTTACACTGTGGGCTTGTGTGCTTGGGCAGAAACTTTTTGTCAAGGTGATGATAGTGTGCTGATGTCCAAAGAGAATTGGCTAAATTAAAAAAAAAAAAAAAAAAAAAAAAAAAAAAAAAAAAAAAGCTAAAGGCTTGACTTTTATATACTAGTCTCCAAAACTTTGCTTCTAGATTAGCTTAAGTATGTTACCTTGAGCCTGTCTCTGGTTGAACGAGGTTTGGTGTCCCTGTCCTTCAGTTCAGTCTGTGTGTGTTGTTCCCCGTGTGGCCTCGATACCTCGGGTGATTGTGCTTGCTGAGCTGCTCAGGCCACGTTGCTTCAGTGCTGAATTTCCCCTTTAGACACGTTCTTAATGTAGTCATTTCAATAAACATCTCGTGCTGTGTAACTGTGTCCAAGCAGTTGAAGCTGGAGACCTACCTGCCTCTGCTTGCTGCCCATCAGCCTGTGTCCCGAAACGATCTTCGTCCTGCTCTGCTGATGCTGGGGGTCTGGCAGCCCCTATGTCCTCCTCTCCTGGTGCCCTTGGCCAGAGCCTCGTGAAAGTAAAATGCCACTTCTCATCGGGTTGTTCTGCTGTATAGAGCCTGCTTTCCTATTCTCCTTTTACAGAACACCCTTAGTGAAGAAAGGTGAAAAATGGATATAGGAACATGTATTTAATTTCAGAAACAGTAAGCTTTATTGTATGACTTTCTCCTGGAGTGGAGATTTAGGAGAGCTCAGTATCAAGTTACTAAACAAATATTTAGATGTTCTGCTGTTACTGCTGTCCTATTAATCTATAAACAAGGTCAGGTGTAAGAAGTGAGATATGCAAATATAAACATCAGTGCATTGCCCAAGGTGAGCATTATTCTGCACTAGCTGCTGTAGCTGCTTTTAACAATCGCACTCTCAGTAGTTAAAATGCAGCATTAATTCACTTGACGAAAAGGTTTGCAGACTTCTGGTTGTGGTGGCCCCTTTCAAGTAAACAGCATTAAAATAGCATTTTTAAAGAAATGCAGTAACCTGATAAATGCAAAGTGTTTCTAGTTTCGTTATCAGCCTCTAGTTCTTCTATTAAAAATACAGCCTTGAAACTGCTCAGTAAAAACAGTGACATCTGAAACAGATGGCATGGGAGTAGCCGTCGTCATAAAAAAGGAAAAAAAGCCGTGATTGGTACTCCTCATGCTTTGTGTGTATCACAGGTCACTTCAGTCCTGGCACCGTTCTTGTGTTCATCCTACTTTCAGATCTAAAGGAAGAATGGAAGTTTGTTGAACACGTTGGACAGTCTGTTAAGAGAGGAGTTAACTTGCTCTGCCAACCTATTGGAACAAAAATGACCTTTTGTGTTTATTTTCTCTTCTAGCTGGAGTCGTGCATCTCTTTTACAATGTAAACTTGCATTTTCTATATCAACTTTTGCTGTATTCTTGTAATAAGAAAACATTAACAAATTATAAAGCTGGCAAGTTTTACTGGGTTACTGATACCACAAAGGAACTAAGCTAGAAACTCCTGTTAAAACTAGTAATAAAAAGATGAGATGTTATTTTAGGGGAGGACAAATGTAAAAGTAACTTCTTTGCCAGAATAAAGGATTTCCTGAAATTGTATGGGTAGAAGATATGGAATGGAAGAAATATGAAATATCATGATTGTGTAATTTGTTCATCTACATTATATTAGTATTTGAATTTCTTAATAGAAGCATTATGAGATTTTCTTTATACAGTGCTGCCATATCAGTTATGCTTATTGAGTTCCTTGGTGGCCATGTAATTTGAGGAATTCCTAAATTCATTACTCGTGAAGCTGGAACATCTGTTCATAATGGGAAGACAGTAAGATAGTCAATACTTAAATTATATTTGGCAGACTAAGCATACTAAAATACTTTTTGGCATATTATTCATACGAAGTAAAGAATTACCCTACATCTAATAGTAAGTGGAAGTTTCATTGTATTTCACTGGCCTTTTTGTTAATAAGTTCATAGCTGCGTGTATAGGATAGCTCTGTAACATACTACATTTTTTTGATAGATCATAAAATAAAGATTGTCTTGTAAACAATAGCTTACTATGAAATTGAAATTTGGTTCTTTGTTTGCTGATAAATACCAGAGCACTGGCACATGCCAGGAGTGATTGCTGAAGATGCCATTTACCAGTGACCAGAACACTTGCAGTCATGGTTCATTGGACAGTAATTTGACAGAGAAAATAAGGTTATAATCCTTTCAAAAACAAGCCATTGAGCTTTACCAAATTAAGAATTCACTGTCGGGCCAATATGGCTTTGGCAAGCTTTTGCTCAGTTATGTAAAGACTGTGGGTTTTAAATAAATCAGAGAACATGCAGTCTAAAATATCTGTAGCTGTAGGCTGATCTCCTTACTTTGTTTTCAAAGACTGTGCACTATGCTCCGACAATTTCAAACAGATCAATGGTTTACTGATGTAAATGAATAAATCCCTAATAATATTCATAGTTGCCTTGGTTTTGTTGCATCAGAATGAGTTTAATTTCTCAAGAAAACATCATAACCGAGTATTGTTTAATTTCACTCCTGTCACTAAGCGCTACACAAAATTCTAACACTATATTTGAGTGTTTTAATTGATAGTAAAGCTTGTCTTAGTCGCTACAGATCCCCATTTTTATGGGTCACCTGGATGCCTCTGAACAGTTTTAACAGGTTAAAATTTGCTGAGTGCTTTAGAAAGCAATTTGCCTCTGTGAATCATGTAAATCCAGCAAGTTCTAAAATATATATCGGTATTTGCTGGAAGATTCCAGTACTTAAAGCATCTTTTGAAGGAAGGTACAAATCGCAGTTACGCTAGAGATGTGGAGAGCTGTGTTTGTCAGTAGGCCATCAGCTAAGGACTGAGTGAATAACGTTCAAGTTCTAGATCCGAATAACAGGGTCTCATATCCTGTCCCCGGTCACAGGGTTAGCGGCTTTCCCGCTGTATACGTATTTATGTTTTGCCTTTAAAGTAAATGCACAGTTTCATAATTCACTGCATTTAATTTAGAGAGATCGCATACAGAATTGGGAGCAGTAATGGATAGAAGTCCTGCAAATATTTTGGCCAGTCTATGCATCTTCAAATGGCAGTTTTAGTGTTCTCCTGAAATACTAAGCTTTCTAATGTTTGTGCCAGTCTAGATATTTACTCATGCCACTTCTCTATGTGCAGGTGCTAGCAATTAAAGCTAGAAACTCAAGACCCATTGAGATGATTTTTACCTTCCAGTTGTCTTTTCATTAACAGAAGTCAAGTGTTCCTGTTACCCCACTGTAGTTTGTTCTGTGTTGTGCCAAGATTTAGGGAGTCATATACCTGATGACTACTTAAAAGATGCTGAATTTTTATCTTTCAAATTGATGCATAATACTATTGAATTGTCCCATTTGAACTTTTTCTCCACTAGCATGGTGCTTAGCTGTGGTTTTCCTATGCCTATGCTATGAAAAAAACCCTAAGACTCCCCAAAAATCCAAACACATAAAAAAACCCCAAACAACCAGACCCCCAAAAGTCAGTATAGCTTGGCAAGACTCTTGAACCTTTTCTTTTTCCCTTTCCTTTTTCTTCCCCCCCCCCCCCCCCTTCTTTCATAGGTCAATGTTTGGCTTAGTCTTCTTTCTAGTTCTAAGGTAATTGATAATTGCACAGATTGACAAAGAGGGTGTTCAGGTACCTTTTAGTAGATGAACAAGATTAAAATTAATATCTTTTGAGAGAAAATAAATGAAAATTAATCTGGTGGGCAATAATCTACAGAAGGAAAACTTAGCTTTGCTTGTTGCTGTTAAAAAATATATCTTCCTTCAAAATTGACAGGAAATTAGGAAATGAAGATATAAATTTAATATCTGTATAATTGCGCACTCCATATTTCATCACTACAAAAATACCAGTTGGAAGTACTTGCAAAATTAACTTGGAGTCATGAGGAAAAGCACGTTTGGTTACAGTAGCTAGGAAAAAACTATGCTGTACTTGAAAGGCTCAACATAAAGTTAGAAAGAAAATTCTGACTGACAGCTTATTCCGTGATACCAACTAATTAACCTCCAGAGCCTTTCTCTGAACTGCGAGCAACCGCTTCCCAGAGGTTGCTCAAAGAGTCAGGCAGCTCCTCTGCCTTGCTATTGCAATGTTAATATTCATTTCACATTAAACTCCAACATTCCCTTGTTCGTAACGCTATAATGTTCAACCCCCTCCAGACCAAGCGTATGCATTGAAAGTGGTGTTAATATCCACACTTAGAGCAATTTGTTGTGAATTATCACTACATGTTCCCGTAGTTTTAGCTGTCTCCTCCAACTTTTTTTTTTTTTTTTTTTAAACCCTGGTTAAAAATGCTACTGCAGCCCTTCTTGTTTAATGATTTCTATTGATCAGAACAATAAAATTAATTAGAAAATGAATTATCTTTCTGCTTTGGTAGTATGTTTTTGTTATATACTGTACTTACAATAAAGGAAAACAAATCGATATGTTTACATTCATTATTATCTAATTAATTATAGTGCTTAGCAGACCTATGTTAATGAATGTAAATGATGCCTTTGGTAAGTGTCCAAACAAGACAGATGTACTTTTTTTTTTGTTGGGAATTTGGTCGGATATAAAGTGCATTACCCATCTGTTCTGGGTGTGAATGGTGGAGTTATTTCTGAATATTCACTTTACAGCCCCCCAAACAGAAGTTATATTCTGAATAGTTTAAAATTTCTTTGCAGGGTAGTTTTGAATTACTCTTGTATATGATATAGTGCTTGCGTTTTGCTCTCTGTGTATTGGTATCAACACTGTGTGTAAGAACTATTGCATTTTCACTTGTCTTACAAAGACGAGTTTCTCTTGTTGCGTGAAGATAAATGCTGAAACTGGTACGAAGCCAATGACAAACTCATCATTTCTGGTCGCTTGAGGACTGCTCTCTCCCTCTTCGAGAATGTCACAGGGCTAGGATTTAGGGGATCAGCGCGCTGTTGCCAGGTCTTACTGCTGACTTGCATTGTCACTTCTGCCAAAACCAGCTCCTAAATGTCCCTTTCTGCATAAAGGGAGAGGGTGCTCGGCCTCCCGAAGCTGTTAGGCTGTAGGTAAAAAAACTACCCAGAAAACTAGAAAAACCATCACACTCCCCCCAAAAAACAACCCCAAACCTCAACAAACTAAAATACCTGCCACATATTTTTGTTGTAGTTGTTTAGATATAAAGCAAAAACTAGTATAGCAATAATAATATCTGCTTATATTTTATTCTCATGGAGTCTTACACAGCCAAGTTAATGTTTGAGACTAGAACTGTAACACTTTTATATTCTGATGGATTTTTATAACGTGGAAGTTTGCAGTTTTTAATGGCGAATTCGCATATGCAAGTTCCTGTACGTACATAATGGCAAATGTGGAAGAGAAACAGTGAAAATCTCTTCTGCAGAAGAGCATCAGGTTGTGAGCTGCTGAGCTTGTACGTGTGATATAGGTATTAGACAACTGCCTATTGTGTGTTGAAAATCAGGTAGGGGAAATAACTGCTCATAGCCACACCTGGCATGTCAAATGCCTACTTTAAGTATTGCAAGTATTTTGAAATATATTGTACCCTCTCTGGCTGTGCAGTTGTAACAAGGCATCTTGTGCTATAGAGGACCTCTTAGGGAAGTTGTATGTGATGTGGCCTGTTCAGATGGATGCTTCCATTATCACTGCCATTCTTGGAATAAATAAACCTGTAAAACTTACGAAGTATGCTGGCTGTCAGGAAATGAAGTAGCATGGTATATGAGGCAAACAAGTTAAAAAGCCCTCTCCAAACAGCCAAGAAAGTTGGTTTACTTGTAGATTCCTAATGATTGTAACTGATGTGTACATCTGCTATTTTCTTCTGAGTTTAGAAGCAGTATTTTAAAAGCCCCTTCATATAATGGCTGTTTGATCTGACATTCCAGGAAGATCTTTCAAGAGTAAATATTCAGATTCATGCTAGCTGAATCTGTGGTTCCTTCCCACCCACACTTACAAGTCTCCCCACAATATTTTATATATCTTCTTTGAAAGACACGTGCAAATTTAGACTGGATGTCCTTTGAAATTATTATAGATATCTTTTTGTGATGTGATTGTATTAAAATGAAAACAAAAAAAACTGCACAAACCTCCCCTCCAAACCCAAAACACCCTAGAAGGAAGTGAACAAAAATATTTTTGGTCATGAGCTAGAGTCAGCTTTGCTTCTGTTTTACATCGTTTTATGTATTTGTTGGCTGCCAAAGATAGTTTGGGGAGTAGTTTTCTAAGGCATACCCTGTAAAACTTAATTTAAATTACACTCCAGGTTTGTTTTATAAAATAGAAGTAATTCTGTTTCAAAAATGACACAATTCTTGCATGCCGCTGTACATCCACATTTATTAATTTTTTTTAGATGTCTGACTGGGTTGCTACATTAGAAGTCAAAGCTATTTAGATGTACCCTTGTTCCTACAATCTGTTGTTATGTCTGTGTGCATAAAATCTCACTGTTTCAAACCCATGTATGCTGTTGAATGATGAATTTGTTTTGAATACGTTTTCATAGCTGACCTTATGTACTCATGGGTTTGAAAAAGGCACATCAGTGCTGTCAGGGTAATGTGTGAGTTTCAGAAACTGCTCTATGTAGTCCATGTACCCAAAGAAGGAGGGAGTAAATATTTTTTAAAACAAAACAAAACACATAAAACTTTTTTGAGGAAAAACAAATGTTATGAAAATTATTTTTCATCCACATATTCCAAATTTGACCTTACATAGCGACATAGGAGGAAGGGATGTAATCTAAGCACATTCTTGTCACTTTAAATTTAAAGTAATTTCTGAAACTAGCTTGGAGGCCAATGTTTTAACCTGCACGTTTAAAATTTTGAAAACTTTGTGTCTGAGATTTGCAGCAGTTATGTCAAACTGCTATGAATCTTTTTTTGAAACATGGAGTCTTTATTAATAATTAAGATGCCCTTGTGTGGATTAAAAGCTTATGTTTGCTAATTAATATTGTGTATATATGCATTATACCACTATGAATGCTAATAGGTACTACATTAGACCATGGAAATTACAGGAACTAGTTATTGTTAATATTTCTGGAGATGAAATTTATTTACATTTTATAGTAATTACAGGTTAGGGTAGTTAGAATCTAATATGCATATCTCTTTATGTAAACCTAATTTACATCTCAAGATTAAAATGGAAGGCTAATAATAGTGCAATAATTCTTTAACAGTTCTACCTAAAATTAGCCCTTCCTATCTAGATTTGGACAGTAATTGCAGGAATCAAAACCATGAGTATTGACTTCACACTAGCAAATCTTAAATTAAAATTATGAGGTGGTTGCCTGCAGTGGCAAAATACTGGATATCATGTCCTAAAGGAGTTGTTCTAGCTGTGTATTTCTAAAGATAGCTTAAAGCTACAGCTTGAAACTCCGCAATGTATATTTTCTGTTGTTATGCTCATACTTGAGCAAGATAGCACAAGCCTTGAGAATGAAACTCTTAAGTATAATACTGAGGTTCAGTAATTTCAATCTTTTAGCTTTCCTTGGCGATCTGGTAAGATACTTGATTTTGAAAACTGGATGAACCCCCTGCAAGCATCCTACACTACTGGAAGCACACACGGAAATAAAAGTGTGCAAGTGTCTTATCGGGGAGGTGGGGGTGGAAGGAAAAGGAAATATTTATTAACCAAAATTTGAGGGTTTGTATTTACACTGTTGTAGAGCCTGTTAATGCTTCACTTTCTTAGATTAGCTGAACGGGACTGATCTAAGGACTAATTCTGTCTCCTGCTGCTTTTTGACCTATAGCCTCTGTGCTGTTACGTTTCATCCCAGAAGACTGGGGGATTAATACACAAGAGCACTGAATGAAATGAGTCTGGTCTTAAGATTTCTTTGTTCTAATCTTCTTAGATCTCTGGTGGAAGAGGAGGATCCTCATATGAAAGTATCTCTGGGTAGCAGCGATATGGGCGTCTCTGCCCATCTACAGTCTTCTAAGACAGGGACCACAAGATTTTTCACCAGCAATACTCACAGTTCTGTGGTATTACAGGTAATCAAATGTTCTTGTGTCAATATTGATCTATACTGAGAATTTTGGCTGCTCTAAACAATGCCTCTGCTCAATAGACTTTATCAGACTATTAATTCCTAAAAAGCTTCAAAAATAACGTGTGTTAGTGTGCTGCACTGCCAATGCCTACAAGCAAGCATGGCTTGTAACTACTTTTCCTGCGAGTTAGAGGGTCGGTGTTTAGCAGCTGCTTGGAAGAAGCCCTGGCCTTTTCCTTGGGTCGTATCCCTGTCCATTCTCAATTTCTAAGAGGTAGTATCGTTTAAACTATGAAGTGGCAGCTGTATCCAAGAAGCTCACTTGAATATAATCAAGTCATTATGTTAGGCAAACACTTGTACCGTTTCCTGTGTGAAAGCTGCCTCAGGGGTGTGATGAGGTGAGCTCCGTGCTCCTCCTTCACATCCCTAAACTGGCAGAGCCCTGCTGCATTTGGTGTAGTGCCCTGTGCTGGGCCTGTCTATATGGCACTACCATATTGTACAACATTCCTCTAATGGATAAAAACGTTATCCTGTCTGAAGCTTTAAGAATTTACAAGTAAAGTCATTTTATCTTCTCATTTTGGCTGGAGCTTTTACATGCCATACGGAGTCATGCTTACAGCTTGCATAGCTCTTGCTACTTTCCAACGCAGTCTTTCTCGGGAGCGTGGACGACTTCTATATGGTATGAGTCCCTGGAGAACTGCCACTTATTTTTTTGATTTGCTAGGCAAATAGATTGCTAGGCAATAGTTTGCCTAAGTTTTGGGACAAAAAGTGGACTTTTTTGTTTTATGGAGAGAATCTAGTGATTCTTGTGGTTTAGTTTTAAGGCTTGGGAAGCTGTGCATAGCTCTGCCTCGTTTGAACACTAGGCAAAGTGTTTGGGGCTTATTTCCTCATTCAATTTTTCCTTCAAAGTTTGAGTAAATGGAGAACTGGTATTTGTAAAGCCTTCTAGCCTATAGAACTACAGGCAAGTTGTTTGAGTCATTGGAATACATTAGTTTTATATAATCCTGTGTTTGTCTTCTGATTTATTAGAACTAATACTCATTTTTTCATTTGCATGCTGTTCTTTCTGACAAATTTAAATGTTCATTTTTGCTTACCTTTGCAGTTTTAAAAATACAGCCTTGCTTTAAGATGTCTTAAATTTTAAACCATGCAGGCTGATGTCAAGACTTCTCTAAGTGTTAAATCTATAAAAACAATAGTTACATTCTTGTTAGTACTAGAAAAAGATATGCCAGTATCCTGGGCATATCTTTAGAGAAAAATCTTACTCTAAGATGCTGTTGTAGATGACTTTATTACAGTTGGTCATTATAAGTAATTCAGAAAAGGTCAGATCTATAATATGAGGTTATTTTGGAGTTTTTGCCATGTAAACTTCAGTAATAAATTTGATAATCATGGAACCAAGTGGCAGCTATTCTTTAAGGCCCCCAGTATTTTTCAGCCTCTTAGGTTGCAAAACGCTTTAACTGCTGTGGAACAGAAATATATCTAGAATGCATATATGTCCAGAAAGGATAGGTCCAAAAAAGATATCATTCCCTGCCTGAAACAATTTCTGGAGTGCAAGCATACAAAACAAACTCCTTCCTGAAAATAACTTAATTATCGGAATATAAAGCTACTTTCTAAGGCCCAGTGTGCTTTGCATTCTTTAACCATTTCTGGAAAATAATTATTATTGTGCTTGTTTTCCAATGAATAATTATCATTGAATATATTAGAGTAAATGGGTGTAAGATGACAGATTATTTCTTAGTGACTTTTTGGAAAATAATTATTCTGCTTGTTTTCCAATGAATAATTATCATTGAATATATTAGAGAAAATGGTTGTAACATGACTAATTATTTTTAGTGACTTTTTGGAACTACAATACCTATGTACATAAAAGTAAACAAGTATTTACATGAGGAAAATGAAAGAGATTTCTGCTCTCCTCCCAAATCAAATGGATGCTTCGCATTATGCTCTTCTTGCAGGGTTTTGACCAGCTGCGAGTAGAAGGTTTGCTTTGCGATGTGACGCTTGTACCAGGAGATGGTGACGAAGTGTTTCCCGTTCACAGAGCAATGATGGCTTCTGCAAGTGATTACTTCAAGGCTATGTTCACAGGTGGTGTTTTTGTTAGTCGGGCACGCTACTATCTCCAAATTGCCGTCCTTTGGTCACTCAGACGCATGTTTAGTTTCTGTGTGAATCCACCCAGGACTACAGACAACTCTTATGTAGTTGTACTCTCTTTCCTGCTGCATATGAGTTTTTAATTTACACTTCAAAATTTTATTTTAATTCTGTATGAATTTATGAAATTATTTCAACCCAATCAAAATGGTCATATAAACTTACCTGCGTGTTAAAATTTTATTTTAATTCTGTATAAATTTATGAAATTATTTCAACCTGATCAAAATGGTCATATAAACTTACCTGCGTGTCTTTTTCAGGAGGAATGAAGGAGCAGGATTTAATGTGCATTAAGCTTCATGGTGTGAACAAAATAGGCTTAAAGAAGATAATTGATTTCATTTATACTGCAAAACTTTCCCTTAACATGGACAACCTTCAGGACACTCTGGAAGCTGCCAGTTTTTTGCAGATTTTACCTGTTTTGGACTTCTGTAAAGTGTTTCTTATCTCTGGGGTAAGGCTTACTACTTGTTTCACATCTACAGTGATTAAGGCCTTGGTATGTTTGTGTGTGTTTGGTTTTTTGTTTGTGTGGTTTTTTTGGTCTTGTGGGGTTTTTTGGTTTTTGTGGGTTGTTTTTGGGGGGGGTGTTTGGTTTTTTGGGTTTTTTTTTTTGTTTTTTTTTGTTTTTAATTAGAACAATGACTAATAGTCAAAATTAAGTCTAAAACTTGCCATTATTCATAATTTGGTTTCACAGAGAACGTTTTCTTTGTAGTTTTCTTGAAAATCTTTTTTCTTCTACTATGTACAGTGTGAGTTAGATATAAATGTTATAGCACGTTAAAATTATTCTAATTCCTGAGCATATTCATAGTTCCCAGATTTGTTAATGAATTTCTTCGTTCATGCCCTCACACTATATCCTTCTATGAGAGTGCTATTTGGTGAGTTAAACTGAAAAAAAAAATAATAGAAGAGCGAGCTGCTGTTACTGTCTGTTAATATACTTCTTGAAACCTTTTTGTTTAGCGGAATGAAGCCCAAAATTGTAGTGATCATCACAGAGATGGTTAGATCTCCTTTGTGAACTAGTGAACTTGGTCACAGCCCTCTAGAATAGTACATCCTCTAAAAGGGATTACTAATAGGGATGTGACAGAAATGTTGGTTATATAAGAAAAGTAGCTACAAGGATTTTATGTTGATTGCCCTATTTTGCTAGAACTAAAAATGGTTTTGCCTACTGGGAAATATTTTTTTTTTTTCCATAATCACCAAAATATGTGCTTTTGTAAGCAGAGAACAGCCCCCAAAGTAGTGACCCTCTCCTCTTCTACCAGTAATGGTTAGAATAATACTTGGATGGCGTGATTACTTTTGTGCAATTGGAACAAAAAGTTTGCCCTGCAAACCACTATACTGTCCTTCCGATGCAGTACGGTGTATTTATGGTTTAGAGTTCCTCTGCTGATATTTATTTATTATAGAGATTAAAATCTCAGGTCCTGAACCCGCTCTTCAGGGAGGGGGAACTCTGATAACAACCTTTATTTCCTCCTCCTTTCCTTCCCTTTTTCAGACTTGGTGTCCTGTTTTGTTTTGAGGCTGTGCTTTGGAGAAGAATGCCATGCTGCCTTTAACTTGAATGTCAAACTGTTTCGCAGTTTTCTCTGTATTAAAAAAAAATTTTAGTTTTTGCTAAAGCAAGAGAGCTGTGAAGTGGTAACTGGCTTCTTGTATAAGCCTTTTCTTGGATTCTGTCTTCATGGGTGGGAAAAGGCATGTAAGGAAAGAGATGTGACATGAAAACACTCCATTTGTCTGGCTCCAACCTCTTGTTAACAATGTTGGGTTTATTCTCCTCTGTTGAATCTTAGTGTTTATTAAGCAGAGCTCTCACACATATTTGATCAATTTGGTTGCTTTTCAGAGGTTTTATTTTTTGAACGTCATTCTTAAATCTCAGATATGGAAAGTTTCAGGGTATTACTGCATGACAACTCATTCTAGTATTATAGTCAATTTACCGCATACATTTTATGTGCTTTGGTTATTTATGTGCTTCACTTTATTTCTATAGTTAAAACACTGCAATATCAGAATATGGGCGCAGTTATCTGTTTTTTAACTTAAACACAGTATATAAGCAATGCCAATATATGATGATTCATTACCTTTTGAAGTTCTTATCGTGCTGTCTTGTATTAATATAACTGTCCTGCCAACAGTAAGGAGCACCTATTTTGTCAGGTTGCAGAGTGAGTGCTGCCAGAGCTGTGCTGTACAAGCAGTTCTGCCTAGAGAGACACTTGGCATTATTTCTAATGTTTCCTGAATATTTTCTGATGTTAATGCAAATTGCTTGTATTTCTTACTAGAAATCTAACTTTACCTGTAACAGGGAAACTGGTGTTTTCCACATGAACTCTAATAATATTTGGAATTCAGCTTTCTGATATTCTGTAATGAGAAAGAAAGAAGCAGGAATTCCCATTGCTCCTCAGGGTACAGGCTTAGAAATGTGAGCTCCCTAATGAAGACATGTTCTGGGATTTATGCAAACAGAGGACTCCAAGGTGCTAATAACAGCAACCTGTTTCATAAGGAAAGTGTTAGAGGCATTTAGGCTCTATAATGCTACTGGTTTGCTTTTAATTTTGGCATATTTTCTGATGGCCAGTTCTGAGAATGTTGTGATAATATTTTATTAAACTTAATATTCTTAAGCCCTGCACCATCTATTTTTTGTTGCTCAGGGTTTTGGTTTTTTTGGTGGGTTTTTTTGTTTATTTGTTTGGTGGGGTATTTTTTCCCTTCCAAAAGGATGCAGTCTGCCTCTCCAGGGTTGATGTTGCTATAAATGCCAACTTGGAGTAAGAGCTTGGTGTTCTTTTGAATCCGGTATTTGGAGCGGCCCCCGTTGATGGGAGGTGAGCCCCAGGGACACCGTGTTGCCCTTTCCCCTTGCTGGGTAGGGCAGCTGCTTGTTTATTTTGCTTGCTTCTTTCATCGTAAATCGTGTTACTTGGAAGAAACTTTTTCATTGTTTAAAATGCTTGTTTTCTGAAGGTTCTTTCACTTATGGTGGTGACTCAGTCACTGTTTTGGTTCAAATAAGAAACGTCTTGTTTGATACTGCATTTTGAAAGAATCAGGAAGACTATTGTCTTGATTTTATTGGTTCTCTTTTCCTAAATGCTATCATTTATACTGAAGTCTAAGGGGACATAATCTCATTCATTGTATAACTTCAGAGGAAGTAGAAAACTAAGTTGTTGGTGTTAGCCTAGTTATGTTCTCAGCATCCTTGTATAAAGAACCTTTGAATGAACTTACTTTTGAATCTGTTGGAACAGGAACAAGAGTTAGTGAACTCTTAGTTGGGTTTTTTTTGCTTTTTTTTAATTACCATATCTTAGCTTTTCAAAGATTACTCCCCATTATATTAGTTTTGTTCTATTTTTGAAGGAGAATTTATGTAATTTAAATTGAGTTTTCTGAGTAAGTCTTGAGCTTATTCCTACTGAAATTAGCTGACTGAGAGCGGCGCCTGAGAGCTGATGTAACCATTCCCAGACAAATTCTTCATTGTCTTTGAATTGTCTAGGGAGTCCATTATTAAAGAGATTATAGAAGTCAGTTTATGTAAAGCATAATGTAACTGTGTTCTTCATAAGAGGGTATTGGAAATATTTACAAAGAACAGCTTAATTTGTGTAAAAAATAGTGAGACCTTCCAAGAATGGTATATGTTGTAGGTGATTTGTAAATGTTCTGTGTTCTGCATTTACACCCCTCCTGTCAAGTAGCCCATTGCTCTGATAGTCTTTGCTCTGCTGCTGACCAGACTCCCAGAGAAACACTGGAATATTTCCTAAGCTGTTTTCAGTGTTACTTTTAGTATTGTTTTTAAATATTTATAGCTATACGATAGACTAAGACTACTCCCAGGTTCACATCTAAATGAGCCATAATACAATTAAAATTAATAAAAATTCCATGGAAATATTTTCGAAGTAGTGAGCACTGGAGAATGCACAATGATGTTTTTGCAAAAGTAGCATCAGTGTACAAAATGGAGAAATATGAGAAACCTATCCAAGTAAATTACAGCACTCAGGGGAAAATCACAGTGTAATGTGGAAGGGGATGTTATACTGTAATTAAAGAAAACATTCCAAAACACTGAAAATTAATGTCTTGGCTGTATGTTGCATATAGCTGCATAAGTAAATTTTATTCCTTCTATAATTCTGTGATTTACATTCTTGTAACAACTAGCAAATTATCAGATACTGAGGTCTCAATATTTGGAAGTCCTGTCTTGTCACGAGAACTTGGTTAACTGAGGATGGAGCAAGACGGTCTCAGTTTGGTGGGAGCGTGGGACCTAATGTTGGGGCCAGCTCTGCCAGCCACCAGAAA
The DNA here is from genome assembly GCA_000699545.1 of Podiceps cristatus. NCBI lineage: Eukaryota > Metazoa > Chordata > Aves > Podicipediformes > Podicipedidae > Podiceps > Podiceps cristatus. Next base: position 54,622 of record JMFS01122989.1, read on the forward strand.
TTCACCTTTTCTAACGTGGGGGTACAATTGCTTCTGTTTTCCGAGCTGGTCACATTTCTGTGCTGTTACTTCTGGACTTCTGTATATGGGAGCAACACAGGAAAATTGAGGATTTCGGGGGAATGTAAGATCTTTTAAACTTAGACCCTTTGAAACACCATGTTAAGTGCTTCAATGTCTAACAGTCACTGAAACAAAAGGAAGATGCCTAAATGTTTTGTGGTACTGGGCTCGAGGACTTGATTTTCTGTGCATGTTACTTCTCCCGAGATGTTCTCAAAGGTTCTAACACTTGCAATCATTTTGCTCTGTGTCCGGTTTTGTAGTATTTTATAGTCAAACAAGATTTTACCAGAGCTTGGGAAGTGATTGCTTCAATATTTCAAAGAATTAAGTCAACTGGTTTCTCAAGAAAGTACTTTGGCTTTTGCATTTGGTTTTTCAGGCTGTAATAATACTGTGCTGTGCTTGACCTTTCTTTTTCAAAAAGCTTTTTAGTATTTTCTGGAACTTTTAATTCTGCTTTGTAATGAGCCATTACAATGAGTAATGTGAACAAGCAGCTCTGCTCAGTATTCAGAGCCCAAGTAAAATAAGATTTATTTAAAATTCTTGACTTCTTATGAAGCTGCTTAGCTGTTTGACCACTTATGGCTTTTAGCTCTGTGTGAGTATCTTTAGTAGTTAGTGGATTCACTGTACAGTCATATTTTCGTGATTTCCATTCCTCCCATTCACTTCAGTAGGATTTCCAGAAGTAGCAGTGTTGGTCGATGAGCTCCTGATCGACTGACTTCCATAGAGATCAGTTTCCACACCTCTCAGAAGTACCATAGCATAAGTCAAACCATTTCTATGAAGATCAACACCTGAGTAACTTAAATACTTAAATGTTTAAATAGCATTAATGTACTTTAATGCTGTCCAATTTTGAATATTTAAATAGAAGTAACTATTGCATTTTCCTCTGTTGAAGGATTGTTTTTTGGCTCAAGACTGCAGAATCTCTAGAATATATAATTTTGACTGTGAAATCTTTGCAATGTAATTTAACCTGGTACATTGATTGTTATCTTGGAGCACAGAAAAACTGGTAATAGTACTTTTGCCAAGGAAAGTGACCTATAAGAAAATATTTAATATGGTACCCCGATTTGAGGTGAGTAGTGGAATTTGTTAGTAAGCCAAACAAAGTGCACGATTTCATAAGCATGATGGGGAGTACTTGCTGTCATAGTATGAAGAAAACCAACCCTAAGTGCAGTACAATTCCAGTGGATTAATTAAGGCCGTATAAGGTAAATTTTCCAATAATTGAATTCCAAGTGACTAGAAACTGCTGATGTCATGTTCATCAGTCATTAAGAGTGTGTAATGTGTCAATAAATTTTTCAAATGTAAGCATTCCAGGAATATATTCAATTGCATAGATTTATTTACAGTGTAACAGTAATATGTAAGCTGGCTGCATGCAGGGCACTAGATAACTGGCATGCATGCTACAACAGGTCGAAATAACTCATTGCAACCTGGACACTGTGTACCAATGGTAGATCATCTGTCCCTTTTTTGCTTTGATCTTTTGACTTCAAGCATGCCTTTTCTGTATGCAGCAGTATCTTTCTGTCTGCTTACCTTGTGTCCTGGTTTAGAGTGTTTTTATCTCAACCCGTGAGCTCCCGCTCTGTCTCCATTTCTCCTCCTCCCCCCACCGGGGAGAGGAGGGGTGAGCGAGCGGCTGCGTGGTCCGGTTACCGTTTGGGGTTAAACCACGACACCTTGATACGGAGAAAGTGCTGCATCTCTGTAGTTTGATGCCGGTGAATGTATTCCAATGTAGTTTTAAATACAATAATGGTATAGCAAGAGTTACGATTTGTGGTATACTCTAAGTTAGCTGTTTGCTGAAGGGCAATTTTTCCATTGCTTTATTTTCATTATACAGCTTGAACGAAATTTTAGAGGTAAGACTGTCCTGTTTTATTTACTTAAATGAAGCTATGCTCTTGCTTCCATTATGCAATTAATTGATGTAAATTAAAAATCCTTATAGTAAGTAAATGTACAGAAATTAGTTTGATATTGAGTCTCAAAAGCAGTCAAAAGAAAAAAATGCTAAGCATCAGAGAATGTTTTATAGGTCACTGTTTATATAAAAATATAATCACATCAGCTAGTAATGTGATCTTTCTTCTAACACAAAAATAATTTCCATGTATATATATTGCACGGATATTTTATAATAGAACCCCTGACAGTCTGCCACACATTCATCTTCTAGATAGGACCTGATTACAGGATTAGTGTTCCTGGAGATGAAGAATAAGATTTGGAACCTTTGTATGAAGGTGTTTCAGGATGTGAGAATGAAGAGTTTGGATGACTGCAGATCTTAACTCTAGGGCAAGTTAGATAAGTTTCTATTGAATTTAAAAAAATCTTCTATTCCCATACTCATTAGACTTTTGAACTGTCTGGTATTAAAGGGCAATGATCAGATTTATGATATAGTATTAAAATCTTGTGATCTCTGTCATGACCAGAAGGTCATTTGAAGGTTTTTGGATTCTTAGGCTACAATCAGGTCATAGTCCTCATCTTTATAATCTTTATAAAAATAACCATGAGATTTAGAAGCTTAAATTCTTTTAGCGTTACAAATATAATGAGAATCACAAAGTTGTGGAAATTGTCAACACTGAGTAGGACTGACATGCACAGAGACTAGAAAGTGTGTGTAAATGAAGCTTGGGTTAGGATAAGGATTGAATGCAAAAAAATTGTAATTCTCAGCAAGAAGCATCTGAAAATTGACTTGCTTTGCATATATACCATAGAGCTTCCTGAAAGGAAATGGCTGGGTTCACTAGAGAGGCACTTTAAGTTATGTCCCGTCCCTCCCATCTTTCTTCTTCTCTCTCTGTCTTGGATTCCAAGTGACCTCAGATATTTAGGAGCCAAAGGTGTAAGAAAGGTAGATGCAGCAACACCGTGAAAGTTGTGGTTACCAAGATATGGTCACTGAAGTATTGAATGAAATTAGGGCATGGTCCATATTGCTAAAAAAATTTAATGTGCTGGATATTTCTAGGGAAAAATCCTCAAATCCTCCCAGGTTCATTCTTTTTTTTAAAAAAATATATACATATTAGAAAATCACTACCTTTGTCTTACTTTGACAATGCCATTTATTTAATTTTGAACATATTCTGTAAGAGCACTGCCTGTATTTACTAAAGATCCAGTTTTGTTTGTTTTTAAGGAATGTATTGATGGGATTGAATGCTGTAAATAGTGTGAAATGTGTCATTGGAAAGGTAGCTGTGCCATTCTCTTTGGCTGCATTATGGCAATACAATTTTAATAATGTTAGAAAATATCTAATGGTGAGACCTACTTTTTTGCATTATTCTCCGTAACCTTGGTTTGATCACCTCTCCCTTAACTGTGTTTTCTACATCTTACAAAGATGTTTGCAGAGCTTCTCAAAGATGAGTTCCTGTATAATTGCTATATATCATCATTGTATAATGTATTTGACATAATTAATACATGCCATCTGCTTGTTACTCATCTCATTTCTTTCCTCAAAATAAGGAATACATTGGGTCTCCCCTTGCAGTCATGAATATATGCATCACATTGAATATTTATTTGCTCATGTGTAAATCACCTTGAGCATTGCAAAATGATGAAATATTGCTGACTCTATAGTATTCATTAAATTCTACATTATCATTTAGGCACCAAATTAAGAAAGTGTTCCGATTCCTCTTTCTGTTTACTTAATAGGTTTCGTTGGAAAATTGTGTTGAGGTTGGGCGAATTGCCAACACATACAATCTCACAGAAGTGGATAAATATGTTAATAATTTCATCCTGAAGAACTTCCCTGCATTATTAAGTACCGGTGAATTTGTGAAACTCCCCTTTGAACGTCTTGCCTTTGTGCTTTCAAGTAATAGCCTTAAGCACTGCACTGAACTTGAACTCTTCAAGGCCGCTTGTCGCTGGCTACGGTATGAGGAGCCTCGGATGGAGTACGCTGCGAAGCTAATGAAGAACATTAGGTTTCCGCTGATGACGCCCCAGGATCTTATTAACTATGTTCAAACAGTGGACTTCATGAGAACTGACAATACCTGTGTAAACTTGCTTTTGGAAGCCAGCAATTACCAAATGATGCCATACATGCAACCGGTTATGCAGTCGGAGAGAACTGCCATCCGATCAGACAGTACTCACTTGGTGACGTTGGGGGGAGTGCTGAGGCAGCAGCTGGTTGTCAGCAAGGAGTTACGGATGTACGATGAAAAGGCCCACGAATGGAAATCCTTAGCTCCCATGGATGCACCAAGGTACCAGCATGGCATCGCTGTGATAGGAAACTTTCTTTACGTAGTTGGGGGCCAGAGCAATTACGACACGAAAGGAAAGACGGCGGTTGACACGGTCTTTAGGTTTGATCCTCGCTACAACAAGTGGATGCAAGTCGCATCTTTAAACGAGAAGCGCACCTTCTTCCACCTAAGTGCCCTCAAAGGACATTTGTATGCAGTTGGTGGTCGAAACGCAGCGGGTGAGCTCGGTGAGTGCTTCTCTTGATGCATGGCTTCCTGCCTTGCTTTTTAGGCTTTGGAATACCGTGCTGTCCTATGCCTGGGGGGAGAGGAAAGGAGTTGGCATGCAGGTTCTTTCTGGAAATACTGCAAATGCGTGGAGAAATTCACCTGGATGGTATTAGCAGTTAATTTTAGGAGTTCCACAAAAAAAAATTCCAAATACATGTATCTTGTGTATTGGTATCTATATCCAATATCCATATCTAGTGTCTTCACCTTTATCATCAAACATGTAGTAAGCGTGTGTGTGTATATATCTGTAAACACAACTATACAGAAAAAAGAAATCATTACTTAAGCTGAAAAACCAAAACTCTTCACTCTGAAGGGATACATGAATTTCTAACTCAAAATGCACTTTTGAATGAAGGTTGCATTTTAAAAGGCGCAAATTTTCTGGAATATTAATTTTGAAAGGCTAGTTGTTTGGTGGTTTTTTGGGTGTGGTGTGGTTTGGGGAGGCAGGGTTGTGATTTTTTTCAGTTTTGAGTTTTTTTGTGGGTTTTTTGTTTTTATTTTGGTGGGTTTTTTGTTGGGTTGGTTTTGGTTTTTTGGGGTTTTTTTTTGGTGGGCTAATGACCGAGTGATTTGTTTCACTCACAGATCAATGAGATTCAGATCTCCTCACATTCTGAACTTTTTAATTACTAAAAATGTTATATTTTGAAGGTGATGTGTGATGTTGTGACTACACTGTTAACTTACTTCTATGAGTAACTGCCGTCCTGCCTCCTTTCCCCAATCTCCCTTAGAAATGATGATTCATTTTACGTGACAAAAAAAAAAAAAAAAAAAAAAAAAAGAGAGAGAGGAAAAAACTCATCAATTTGAGGGAAATAAGATGGTTGGAAACAAAGAATAAATGTGGGATAACTTTTAATGTAGCAAAAGTCTGTAGAGGATGGCCCATATTAATCAACTGCATTTTCTAAAGCCATAGTGGTTAGATTTGCAGTCAAGTCTGGGAACGTACACCCAATTGTACATTTATCTATTCTTTAAAATGGAAATGCTACAGTAATTATGCTTGGAATTTTAGCTTAATATTATATCTAAACCAGATGTGATATTTCATCATTTTGTTTGCTGCTTTCAGCCCAATAGTTAACGGTGTCTTGTCAAGTCTTTATTACAGTATCTCTTGCTACTAAGGTTTGCTTTTTGGAAATGCATTGGTATCTTTAAGTGCAGTGAGAAACATGTTAACTGAAACAATACAAAACCCAATTTGTGCTGCAGCATCTGTGATTATTTTTTTTTTTAATAAATACATCTCACCCATTCACATATACACTTTGTTTTATGATCATATTGCAGACTTTCATAGTAAGTTGCTTCCACTACGCAAAACTGGGCTGGTTTTGCTAGATTTGTAAAATCTATTCTAAAGTTTGATGAAGTAACACATTTAAAAATGTCTCCTGTTTCCAAAAACATGGGAAACTGTTTTGCAATATCTTGTTTTCCCTAGACAGCCATTTTCTGATGCAGATCCAGAGCTTTTTCAGAGGTTTTTATTACATGTCACTTTAGCTGAAATTACTTTCTAAAAGCAAGCTTAATACCCTGTAAAAGACCAAATGGACAAACTAATGTGTATTGATCTTTATTTTGCATATCAGAAAACATGACTTTCATTGATCTGTTTTTTAATGGTATGAATTAATAGCTGATAATCAGATTGCTGTCCTTGTGTACTGTACCATCTAAGCCGAGTAGGGTTATAAGAATGTCAGTGAAAAAATTGCAAGTCTAACAAAATCAATATGAAATAATACTGTCACTAAGCCGGTGCAATCTGTGTGTACAGCAGGCTTTAAGTGCAGTGTTTTTCTTAAATTAGATCAAGCAGTATTGCTCTGCTGACCTCAACTCTTCTGCAGCTGTAATTAGAATACAAAATCTATCACCTGTCTAAAATTCTTCCATAAAGATATCATTAAAACGCTGCAATAATTTCCACGCTGACCTGAAAAATGTCATTGGATCATTCTGTGGGAAGAGCACTCTATAAATGCTAAATATTGTAGCTGTCTGGTGCTTTGATTTGGGGCTTCAGTTTCTTTTCTTGTTAATTGTGAGGCAAGTCACTTTTCATTTTCGTGTTTCTTTCATAAACCTTGACAGCTGAAAGATGAAATCCAGCTTAAACTTCCCATTCTCTTCAGATGAGAAAAACTCTCAAGCTTTTCATAGAAGAGAAGGTCAAATGTGTGTTGGACAGGTATTAAAGAAGTTGCCCTTGGGTTCAACTAATTTCAATCTGTTGTTAGAGAGGAAAAATTCCCAAAACCTGAATTCAGCTTTCTGGAAGATCAGCTCTTATGGAAAAGGCCCAAAGGATTAAAGTCACTAAAATGTATTTCTTTATTATTTTCCCTGCTGACATTCACTGGAATAAAATTTACACTTTTTTAGGCTATCAAGCCTTCCCAAAACAGTTTTCAAATGTTTAATCTTCTGAGAACTTGGTAAATACGCTTTCTACATCAGTAGTATGTGCTTTAGCAGTAATAAACAGCTACAGTTTTAACAGTGCATGCCACTGAGAAAGGTGGTGTTTGTTGGTAAGGACAGGTGAATTTGCATGTATGCGGTACATGCATTGAAATATGGTAAATGTATCTTTGAAACTTACTCAATTATGAAATTATAATTCAGATTTTTCAACCCTGTGACAACTTAGGCTGTGCAGAAGCATGCACCACTGCTGGAAGGATTGTGCATAATTCTAGTTGATTCTTTTTAAATGTCAAAGTAGGCACCTGCCAAAGATATTCCCAGAAGGCAGGGAGAACAGCACTCCGACATGAGGAGGCGGCACGGCTGGAGAAGGCAGGTGTGCAAAAGGCAAGACTTCTTGGAAAAAGAGAGAAGGGAAAACCAGGTGTGGTACAGAGATACTCATGAAGCAGGGCTCATCGGCAATTTCCGGCTGTGCTGTTGTGCAGGGCACTGGATACATTTCTCAGACAAGTAGATTTTTGTAGCTCTTTATTAAGAGTTTAGTTGTGGTGCTTGATGATGGTGGAAGCTTCCAGTCTGAGAAAACTTGTGCAGTTGGGTACCTTCCAGATACTTCAGGCTCTGCTGTTGATAGTCTTGAGTGGAGTTTGAGATTTTTATATATGGGCTTTTCCTAAGCACTTTAGGGGTTTGTTGGGTTGTGACTAAACCATGGATTCATTAATACCTTCGTCAACACAATTCAACAAAGACGAAGAGAAGGCTTGTAGTCCAGGTCAGGGCAGTTACGTGTTCTTCCGACCCCCTGCTCAACAAGTGGAAAGGCATTTATTTTCCAAGTGCCCTCCATGATGCTTAACACTTAGTTCAAACAACTCCTTGTTTATGTAAAAACATCTCTTGTG
>KL285824.1:7793-18182 GCA_000699545.1 Podiceps cristatus
CAGTAGCTGAAGTTTTTAAAGATGCGCAAATCATGTGTCCATTCATTTCTCCTCATCCTCCCTGCTCGAGGCTTGTCTGGGATGGTTAAAACCACTGCTAGCCGTTCTCCTCTTTGTAAAAGTGCAATGTATCCCTTCCAAAATTGTTCATTCAGAAGAACTGAGGAAACAGGGAGTGGAATCTGAGCACAAACTTGTAAATATTGTTAGACTTAAAGGAAAAGAAATTGGTCTTTCGCACAATCGCCAAAAGCGAGAATAGAGGTAGAGATGGCAGCCCTGCAGGAGCTCTGCTGACTGATAACTAACATTCCTTCTTTGGGATCTGCCGTGCACCCTAGTTCGGTGGCTTTTTGGAGGAAAAGAGCCTCCAAAGAGAAAAAAGGAAAAGCTGTGCATTTCTCAGCTGTAAACTTTTGGAAGAAAACTGCATCTGTTTCGCTTATGGCTATTGCTGAATTCACTTACCATGAGTCCGCTTTGTTAAACTATATGCTGCTGGTTGATTGAGGGGTTTATTCTGTAGATAAGACTGATGATATAATTTCCTGTTTTAGCTGCAGAGCATCGTGCGAATGCTGGGTATTCTGAACATTTGGAGAAGAAACTGAGCAAAAAAACGGAATCGCAGATAACTGCGGCAGAGGATGCCAGAGTCGAAACAGAAACGGCCCTTTCAGAAGAAAAGGAAGTAGCAGAAGGCAGCGTAGAGCACCAAGGGTCTCCCGAAGCTGGTGAGGATGACCTCTAATACTGAAGACTCTCTAATGCCAAAGCTGCATTCTTGGCATCAGTGCTGGGAGAGAGACTTGTTAACTCTCTTTGCATTCTGGAATCTGGGCTAAATGCTGGGGAAATAGTGAACTAATTTTGGCATATTAAGCAGAAAGACTGCATTCTGCTCAAAGGGAAACCAAAATTGCATTGACAATAGTGTTTAGAAATACATAATTGCAGGAGGCATCTTTAATTAAAATTCACTAGTGGAAGTTCCAGAGTCGGGCAAAGGTTGATAAAATTTGGAGAGCTTCTGAGTGTGTTGGCAAATCAGGATCTCCCAAGTTACTTTTCCTGAATTGCTGGGTCTTCTGTGTTCAACATGGAGTCGTTTAGGTTGGAAAAGACCTTTAAGAGCGTTGATGCTGCCCTAAGGCTTTGGTAAGAATTCTTTTGAGGTAAAAGTTCTTACTAAAGGAAATTCATTTAAAAGGAGCTCAGATAAAAATTTTCGCTTAGATTTCAGGGGCTTCTCTGCTTTACCAAGTGCTGTTTTTTTGTGTGACCTCTACACGGCTAGATGTAGCAGAGAGAGAAGTTGCGGATTTTTCAGTGCTTTAGCTTATCTAGCTTAGTGCATTGACATCCTGATCCTTGAAGGTAGGATAGAATTGGTGGCAATGCTGTCAGGAATGGAAAGCTGGGTTTCGTTCTTAGGAGCGTTCTGATATTTTGGCTGTGGTACTTGTTTCAGTGATGTATTTTTCCTGTTTTGGAAATGCAGAACTTGTACTTGGTAGTGTTGGAGCTGGAAGCCTGGGTAGGCATTCTCATGCTTTTTTCTCTGAAAAATCTGGGACGAAGCCATTAGAAGAATCTGTTGAACAAGCAGATGAACTAGGAGACGAGGCTGTCATACTCAAATGGGACGGTCCGAGAAAAGAGCCTACTGAGGGTGAAGCTGAAATGGAAGACCCTGAGAGTGAAGGTAAGAAAACGGTTTTAGCAGTAGCAAAGGCAGTTGGAGAAATGTTTCCCTGTTACCTCACGATAGATTGAGGAACAACGTAGGTTAATAATGTTTTTAACTGACTAGTCCATCGGATAGTCCATCGGAGGCTGTTGGCTGCTGTTCCTTAGGGCCAGATTGTTACTGGTCACGTGCTTCAGGGATCGTCTTCTGCTTCACTTGAGGTGAAGGTAATGGAAGCGCACAGATAGAGAAAACTGAGTGCAGAGCAGTTTTGTACAGTGACACCGAGATATCCTCCATTTTATTCTTCCTTCCCTCCTGACTCATAACTTCATGCTGCTTTTTAATATCTTGGCATTGGACTGCTGCTTCCACTGCCATTTACGTGACTCCAGACTTGAAACCTAATTTAGAACCCCATATTTTGTACGTGTAGTTACAGATTTCCTTTCTGGTTAACCAGAGCAGGATGATTTTCCAGAAAGCTGAGAGGAAGTGTCTGTTTCTAAACAGTTCGTCAGATACTGCATCAGTCTGCTCTGTTGCCCCAAGAGTGCTTACACCTTCTGGAAGAACATGCACATCAGACTGAGTTCTGTTGTGTTGAGGCCGAGTTTAAGAATGCTCAGAGTGAGTTTTAGTGGTGTCTTTTGGGACTGGTCTTAAAGTCTTTTGAAGTACAATACACCCTGAAATTAAAAACTGAACTTGAAGACATCCTAAAAGGATACCCTTGCCAGGATTTGAAGCGTGGGGGGAAATAGAGCTGTACTGAGGATAGCAGTGTCTCTCTGTATTTGCACAGTGTGGAAGGCACAAAGGCGACAGTTGAACTGATACGCTTTGGCCACAAGAAAAGCTGTAGGTGTCCTTAGGCTGTCTACAATAGTGCATCAACGTGCTTATCCATAACACAGCTGTATGAAGAGATCAAAAGATCTTGATGAAGAGATCTCTGCTGATAGGGTGGAACAATTAAGAGTAGCATCTTACAGGTTTCATTGGACAAGGAGAGGAAGAAAAGCAGGAAGAAAAGATGAAAAATTACTCACTTTTGTCATAAAACTTGCCTTGGAAACCTCAGCATAACTAGTCTGCATCCTGCTCCCTGTCGCCCGGGTGCACAGAAATATTTCTCAGGAGAAGCTAATGCACAGAACCATGGCAGTTCACCCAGCCCTGCTTTCTCTGAGAGACTCTTGGCCTCTGAGCTGTGGAGTTTAACTCCCAATAGTACCTGAGGTGTCTAGCAGCTGGGCTTGTCTTCTATAACAGGGCAGGTGTCCTAGCTCGTAGAGAGGGTTGCAAAGCTGACACCTTTGCCAGGTATGTTGGATTCCTGGGCTGTGTTCGCTTGCAGGGAAAACGGGTGGCAAGAAGCCCTCCATGACCACTCCTCTTCTCAGCAATAGTTCTGTTAACGTTTTCTTTCCTGCTCTCGCTTGTTATGAAGTGAAGAAGTTCAAGAGTGAAGTTAGAGGATGCAGATTAGACTTGGAGGAAGCTGATAAAGGTAGTTCACAGCAAAGAAGAGCTGAGGTGCTGACTGCAACCTGAGCCTTAGCTGGAAGGAATTTATGAAAACTGTCAATATGGGAGATGCTCATAGACTGAGCCTTGTATTGTGCTTTTGTTGCGCTGCTCATCCCTGTGTTCAGGAGAATTTGCCACTGATTTAGCAGGCTTGCAACGAGGCAGCTTGCAGGCCTTGACGTTCTCTCCAGGAAAAGAGGCTGAAGGTTTTTTGCAGCCGAGGTCGACCCAGGCATCAGCCCCTGCAGCCCAGCCCCAAGTACGTGTTCTTGTGCTCTCCCAGCAGCTGGTCCAGCATGGGGGCTGCAGCCTGGACCCACGTGAGGGAAGCCTCCAGCCTGTGTGGCGGGGGGTGAGCTGGCTGGAATTGTTGCAGCCAGCTGTTGTGCTGGTTCAGGGTGCCATGGAGCCGCAGCCTGAGCGCAGGCACCACACCAGATGTGTGGAAAGCTGGCTGGAGTTCTGTCTGCTGCTGCAGGAAACCCTGAAAATAGAGTTTGGTTCCTCAAGTGCTTTTTTTCCCTAGAGGTTTCCATGAAGACACCAGCGTTTGTCCATGCTGCAGCCTACAAGCCACTGCTGTCAACTCCACGTCCTGCAAAACCTGCTGCTCCCAAGTAAGTGCAAACCACCTTCAGCAGCGGCCTGGGAGAAGTGTACGTGCGGGAGGGAGCTGAGCACAGCTTTGTATTTACTTTGTGCTTTATCAGCTGTAGCAGGGAGTAAGCGGTCCTGAAGTCTTCCATTCGTTCACTGCTTCAGCAGTTGAATAAAGTATTCTAGGAAGTGAATGTTGGTACTCTCCCAGAGCAGATCTGATGCCTCAAGTCATTCCAGTGAACTTTCATTTAATATTTTCTTGTGCTGAAGGCCAAAGCCTTTGCCTAGGAGTTTTTCAACCACTAAGCTATGCTGGAGCCAGAGACTCCAGTACGGGATGCAGAGGCCCTTGCAGAAGAGAGGGAGTTACAGATGACATTACGTTGATCACATTAAATGATGTTTCTATTGGCTTTAGAAAGCTAAAGCTGTTGGCAGTTGCCATGTGCTGAGAGTAAAATAAAGCTCACGTAGAGGCAGAAAGTGAACCCCTCCTCTGCGTTACTCCAAGTTAATTACCATTTGTCACCCTCTTAACTAGAAATTGGGTGAAGCCATATGCTTCATCAGAACCACTAACGGTGGGTCTTGGGGAACAGGAAGAATTTTCTAGCCCATGACTCTAGTTTTTTTGCTTTTTGAAGCAATAAACAATGTAACCAAATTGTATGTCCTTTATGGCTGTGAACAGAGATGAATGTTGTGGTTCAGCGCCAGCTGGATGCTGGGTGCCAGGCATCCACTCCCTCACTTCCCCCTTCCGGGCAGGGTGGGGGAGAAAATCAGGAAGAGAGAGGCAAAACTCTCTTTTAGGTTGGGACGGGACAACAGCAGTTTAATGGGGCAGCAAAGGGAAAGTAAACAAACAGACCCAAACAATAACAGTAACAGAGGGCACTTAACGCATGTGTCACAGTGTGGGTCCCTCACTGCCTGGATCCCAACACCCAGGCAAGGATTCCCCCCACTCTTCGACCTCCCCCTCTCTATAGGGAGCATGGCGATCACATGGTATAGAATAGCCCCCTGGGCAGCTCTTGGGGAAAATTAACCCAATCCCAGACAGAACCAGGACACTGATGGTTAGAAAAGGTATCAGATGATTGCTCTGATCATGAATAATAAAATATATTTAGAATATAGAAAAAGGAGTCTTTGATACTCTGCTGAAGTGGAACTGAATGAATGCAGGTTTGCTTTGGCATTTTGTACTGCTCTTGTTATATATATATGGAATGTCTGAATACTAATTCTGTAGAGGGTGCTAGTCCTCATTGGCACAAGAAGTCCATGTATTGGGATGCGTGTTCTTTACAGGAATTTCTGCACGTTAATAGACTGGCAGATTTTCAGGCTCTCAAACTGTGCCAGGGTAAGAGATGGTGATAATTAACAGGTTCAGAGCCTGGACTACAGGAATTTGTTGCACAAAAAAATGCATGGTTTGTTTGCGCATAATGAAATGCAGTCTGACCCTGAGATAGAAATGCTCAGGTTAAAAGCCCAAGGAATACTCTAGGTTATGTGGTGGAGCAATAACCATGTGAGAGCCATGGTTAAGATGTTCTGCTATAAAATAGTCTCTATATTGGTACAGTTCTGCTGTGATCAACTACACCAGAATAGAAGTGTAGTACTTTTCATTTGGAATCACCAAAGTATCATGTGGTCATTAAACTTCAATTTTGCCCTGATCCTGTGAACTGAACATTCATATATAATCATTTGCAAATGGGTAAACTGAGGCACGGAACCAGTAACTTCAATCATGACTGGTTTTGTCTCACTACTACATGTACTTTGCCTCTGGGGCTGGTCTCTTCTATCTGCCCTAAGGTTCTGACAGGGAAACATGCAGGTGGTCCGGAGAGAGAATCAAATAATCCACATGCACTGTCTGTGGGTTTTTCATGTGTTGGAGATTCCAGGTCTTTTCTGTTGCCTTGCCTGCTGAGTGAATTTGGGGATTTCAGTTCCCCTTTTCATGTTACAATTTTTCCTCTTCAGGGTGGAAAAGAGTAGCAGTTTCCTTTGGGGCTTACAGTCTTGATTAAAAAAAAAAAAAAAAAAAAAACAAAAAAACAAAAAAAACCAAAAAAAACAAACAAAAAAAAACAAACAAAAAAAACCCAAACCCAAACCAAAACAAACAAAAAACAAAACCAAAAAAACCCACCAGAAAACCCAACTAAATAAAATGTTGATAATAGTGTTAAAGTTGTTGTGGACATGTACTCCATGGAAGGAGATTGTATTAAAGGAGGAGCTTCTGGTAAGCCTTGTCCACAAAGATCGAGCACACCCTGCAGAACGGCCCTGTCAGCAGGTGGCCTGTGGATGCACCAGATGTTGTGTGCTCTGGGGGAATGAAAACAACAGGCCTGCCAGGAAAACTGCGTTTATGTGTCAAAGAGAGCTAGAGTTCACTGATTAATTGTTACGCTAGCATGCTTATCCCAGAAAACGAGCCTCGATTGCTTCTCCCAAGGTCATAATGCCATGTGAACCGCTGGCAAACTACTTCGTGGGCATGAGGGTTTTGAAGAATAGGGAGAAAGAATTAAGAGCTTGAGGTCGTTCTTACCCCTTCCAATTCAGCATAAGGTTTGTCCAGACTCAGCCCAGTCTTCTCTGCCGCTGCCCTGTGTTTGTTCATTTGATGTGTGAATTTTCTGTTTCCCCCAAAGATCTCCCCTGCAGCCTCTTCAGGCTAAGCCAGTTCCAAAGGGCTCGAGAGCATCACGGAAGAAAACGTGTGAGCCTGAAATAGCAAGGAGTTTGATAAAGAAGATATTTAGCCATTACGCGAAAATGCCGGTGGCCAGACATGCATTCAAAATTGTTGAAAAATGGTAAGCAACAGTAAACTGCTCCTCCTCCCACTCTTTGTGGTCTTTTTTTTTTTTCTCCTTCCTTTTTCTCTCCTGAATTAACAAACCTGGCAGGACTGCTGCTGGCAAGCTGACAGCCCCCCCAGTTCAGCTGGGGAGAGTCACAAAGGGCTGATGAAAAGGAGGACAGCAATGTGCCAGGTGCTTTTGGCTACTCTGTGGGTGTCTGTGACCAACATGACTTCGCAGGAGTGTCTGGGGTCTGTCCCGACCAGTACAAATCGCACCATTTGCCATCTCCTCTAGCTAACAGCGCACTAGTATCATTGGCCTTCCCCACGAGCAGGGTGGCTCTGGGGTGTTTCTCCTCCCACCGTTTTCCCTGCCAGGTTGTGACCTGCACAGCCAGCAGCTCTAGTGCCACTTGCTCTACAGAAGCGGGCGAGTAGCTGGTGTTCACACACTCCACGGCCTGATTCTATTTCCCTCCTCAATCTTCCCTCAGTGCCACAAGATACTTCAAGCAGCTAAGCAGCGACCTGGAAGCTTACACCACCCATGCACACAGGAAGACGGTGGAGAAGGCTGACCTGGAAGTCCTCATGAGAAGGTAAAGGGAGGGTTATTGTTAACTCGTAGTAGTGTTCAGCAGTGCTTTGGCGGCCCGGTAAGTCTGTTGTGGCCAGGGGTGGACGAGCAGTGTTCCCCAGCAAGTGTGGCATCTTGTGATTCGCTCTGCGTGAAGCCACTTGGCCTTCTGACCCAGGAGGGTGTTTGTGGGCTTGGGTTGTTGGACTCCACAATGAAGGTGGTGAGGGGTTGGGAGTGCAGGAGTCATCTGAGGAACGAGTAGCAAGGGATGTGTGCAAGGGTGAAGCAGTTATGGCTGGGAAATGAATGGTGTCAGTGGAAAAAGCAGAGTAATGGTAAGTGTGAGGCTGGGCTGCACCGTTTGTTTCCCTGAGCAATCTCTTTGCTAAAAACGCTTGCAACTGAAAGGGTGTGAGCATTTGCATGTGCCCTGCTATCTCTTTTGGTGACTTACTCTTCCAAACAAAATCCTACCCTTCCTGCTTCTGCAAAAGCCGATACTTTGGGTTCAAAGTGACAGTTCCTCTCCAGAGCAGAAGAGCCCCAGCCTGGCAGGCCTGGCCTCTCCCGACAACTGTTCCCCTGACCACAGCCTGGATGAGCTGCTCTTGGGCCTCTCTACTGCTGCTCTTTTCTGTGGGCTCCCTCAGCTGCCCCATCTCATGCCTGAATTTACTATGTCCTGTGACAAAAACACAAGGGATTTGTTCTTGGCTTGGGAACCCCTGGTAAAACTGTGGGGCCTGAAACAAATGGATCACTCCTCAAAATAAGTCATTATTCCACATTGTTATTCGTCTTCTCCACTGGAAGAGTTTTGGATGTGATGCTGAAGTCATCCAAGGGATTTTGCATCTGATTAAAGGCATTGGTTTTGCCTGGGCCTGTGTAGGTGCTGCTGCATAAAAGGAATAATCTATTGCTGTCCTGGACCAGAGATTTCCATTTTCCCACTTGACAGGTGTCTGCTGAAGTTGGTATGAACAGCCTGCAAGGTGTGGGGGTTCAGTTGGCTGGGTTTGAGGATTCCATACTCTTCTTATTTTCCCTTTTTCAAGATGCCTTTATGCCTTTCCGCTGCCTCACAAAAGCATCAGGAATTGTTGCCAGTTCATGAATAAGAGCAGTATTTCTGTTCCTTCCACAAGGGAAGCAGGGATGAATGCTGCTTTTTTTTTTCCTTTCTACAAGACTATTTGATGCTGACTTTTCAGGCCATTCAGCTAAATGGCATACTAGAAAACTACGTGGCCTAAACAGTTTGTAAGTGCCAATCTCCTCTGAATAATGAATGTAAAAAATATGCTGGGTAAGGAGCTGTTTGCTTCTGTTACATCATTCTGCGTGTGTCTTTAAATGGTAAAATTCATCCATGGCAGGTGGACCGTGAATGTAAAAATCAATGACCTTATAACTTGGGTATAGGTCAACATGCTGCCTCTCGTGGTGGAAGACACATACTGCTGCGGGAAGGCTGTCTGCGGTAAGCCCCTGGTCCTTTCGTCTGTGGGCAGGCCTGGCGTCTGCGCCGTGCCTGGCAGCTAGTGCATTGCCCGCAGCTCCTCTGTCACATGCAGCCCCAGCATCGCCGCTATTAATTGTCACTGCAAGAAAACGTTAAACACTTGACTCTGATACTGAGTGGAAACACTTTTCACTAACAACTCATTTCTTCTCTGCTCTCCTCTTTTTGAACAAAGACAGGGGCTGGTGACGGACAAAATGCCGCTGCACGTGCTGATTGAGCGTTACCTCCCTCTGGAGTACAGGAAGCTCCTGATTCCAATGGCTGTGAGTGGGAATAAAGTGATCCCCCCCTGCAAATGAGGGTGTCCCCCATCAGTGGTGGCTCCTGTGGGCAGGAAGATGGCCTGCCAGCGGGTGTCCGTGTAACTCCCTGTGAGTGGTTTCCACCAGCCTCTAGTGGAGCAGTAAGATGGTCGACGTCCTCTTGACCTGATGCAGGTTGCTCTGTGACTGTCACGCCAGCAAGTAATTTGACTATCCTGAATTTTTTATGTTACCTTTGAATACTTGTACAGCTTTGATAAATAAAATATTTTATGCATTCTGCATGTTACAAATGCTGCTTACTCAAGTGAGCTGAAAGGCTATGGCATTGCGCTGTTCGGAAGGTTCCTAATAAACATTCAGCTGTGCCGATGCTCTTCATACTACCTAGTTGTTTGCTCAAAGGAGGAAAGCTATGGACTGCCTTAGGGAAGGGAGCAGATCCTTGCTACAGCTGTGTGTTTGTCTAGAGTAGGGACTTTCAAACTTGGGGTTTGTCCCCCTTTAAAAGTCTAGTCTACTGTGTCAAGAGTAGATCGTAATCCACTTGTGACCCGAGCTGTAAATTGAAATGAGAAAATATACTCTATACTTATTTTAGATATAATTAAATCTCACAGGAAATTAGCCAGCAATAATTTAAGACCATTTGAGAGGTGGAATTTCTGGTGCTCACGTGGCAGGTAGGCTGGGAGAATGGATTCAGACAGAGGTAATTGTGTGTTGGGTTTGTGTGGTGGGGTTTTGGTAGTGGGATGGGCACAAGACCGCAGGAGTGGCCTTAGGCTCCTCCCATTAGACGGAGCCAGTTCCAGCAAGCTCCAAGATGGACCCACCACTGGCCAAAGCTGAGCCTGTCAGCGATGCTGACGATGCCTCTGTGACAATGTGTTTAAAAAAGGGTAAAAATGCTGCACAGCAGCTGTGGGAGGGAGGAGGAAGGAGAAAAATGTCAGAGAAATAACCTGCAGATGCTGAGGCTGCTGAAGGAGACATTGGAGCAGAGGTTCCCCGCAGCCAACAGTGAGATGGTGCTTCTGCACCCATGGAGGCCCACGGGGGAGCAGACACCCACCCGCACCTGGGGAGGGCCCCAGGGCAGGTGGGGATGCCCTGCAGGATGCTGCAGCCTGTGGAGAGGAGCCCATGCAGGAGCAGGTTTGCTGGCAGGAGCTGTGGGGGAGCCACGCTGGAGCAGTTATTGAAGGACTGTCTCCCGTGGGAAGGACCCATGCTGAGCCGGAGAAAGTGTGAGGAAGGAGTGGCAGAGACAGCGTGACTGAAACCCTTTCACATCCCCTCTGCATGGTGGCGATAGTTGAGCCTGGGCGGGAGAAAAATCTTTTGTTTTGT